>JAUMHI010000051.1:16597912-16625515 GCA_032359435.1 Enteromius unitaeniatus
TATTTTACTCTACGAGTAAAATACTCAAGTTCTTTTAAAATAGGATACTTTAAGACTTTTACTCAAGTCTTATTGGATTTGGTGACTTGTAACTTGTAATGGAGTCATTTTTGCAGTAAGTAATTTGTACTTTTACTCAAGTATGGTTTTGGGTACTCTTTACACCTCTGGTTCACGCTGCTCTTTTCAGAAAGTGTATGTAGTTGCTGTTTGTTTTCACTCAGAAGTCTCTAGTAAATTACACCATTATAAAGACACAGGAAGTAGCACACTGAATTGAACGTGACATTTTAAAGAATAAATGGTAGTATTTAGTAGTAAAAATAGTAAATGGTAATATTATTTTTTTCAGACTGGGTTTATGATATTTTTATAGTATTTATTTAATTTTTGGGAGGCTTTTGTTGTATAAAAAGCTTTAAAATTTAGCTTTTCATCTTCTGTTGTGTTTTCAGTGTTTTAACATTTTACAATTTATTACATTTTTATTATTGTATTTTTATCCTTTATTTATATTTCTATATTCATTATATTTTATTCTGAATAATTTCAGATTTTTTTTTAATAATAATATTTAAATTATTACAAAGTGTTTCATTTAGTCTACTGTACAAGTATTTTTCAGTTTTACATTTTTATGATTCAGTATTTTATTACGAAATGTTATAAGACTTTTTACTTTTTTACAATTTATAATAATTATAATTAAAATAATTAAAATAAAAAAAATAGTTTTACCTTTTTATTTTTTAACTACCTATTAATAATTTTTTTAAATAGATTCTTTCTCAAATTATTTTTCAGTTTTACTTTTTTCTTAATTACTTATTAGCAAGTGTTTTATTTTGAATTCATTTATTTAATTTGATTTTATTACTTATTAGCTAGTGTTTTTTTTTTCATTATTTTATTTTGTTTATTTAATTTGATTTAATTGTTAGCTGGTGTTTTATTTTGAATTAATTTATTTAGTTAATTTAATTTGATTTAATAAATTGTTAGCAGGTGTTTTGTTCTCATATTTTTAAATATATATTCTACATTTTTTATATTTTTGAATACTTATTAGTAGGTGTTTTATTGTGTTTTACTGAAGAGAGTCATATGGGTTTGGAACAACATAAAACAAAGTAAATGTTAACAGATTTTGGGGTGAAGTCCGCTGTAGTCTGACAGTCACAGAACATGATGTTCCAGTCTGATTGGAAACATCAGAGGGTGGTTGAGCTTGAGCTTCTGTCTGACAGTGAACACATGCGTCTGAAGCGTGGGTATGATTTCTGCTCATTCCACATGGTGACGTGTTTCTGTGAGCTGCTTCAGACTCATTTGCTGAAGGTTGTAGTTGTTAAAAAAAAAAAAAAAAAAAAAAAAAAGTTACATTTTGTTTTGATTTTATTTTTATTACATTTTTATTTTTGGTTGGTTTTATTTGTTTATTGATTGGTTGCATTATTCATTATAAATGATTAGTGTTTTATTTTGATTTACTTTATTTTCTAATTATTTGTATGGTTTAATTAGGCTACCTTTTTTAACAATAATTCATTTCAGTTTTACATTTATGATTTAGTTACTTCAATCTAATTTTACTTCAATCTTTTTTTCAGTTTGCTAAATTTGTTAATTTTATTTTTGTGACATTTACTTTTAATTACTTTCATAATGTAATCTCATTACTTTTATTTAAAAAAATATTTAGCATTGTTTGGGATTTAGGTGTTTTTTTGTTTTTTATCTGAATTTTATTAATTTACTTATTATTATTATTATTATTATTACATTATAATACATTTTTATAATCAAATTAATAGTAAATGTTTTATTTTTATTTGTTTTTATTTTAAATCATTCTTTCCTTAATTTGTATGATTTATTATTATTATTATTTTAGCTTAGCATTGTTTATGATTTAATTACTTGATAGTGTTTATCATTTACATAGTTTTATTATTATTTTAATATTACCTTTTTTTTATAATTATATTAATTTTTGCTTTGTTTTCTTTTATATTGTAAATAATAAATGTTTAATTTGTATGATTTATTATCATTTTTATTTTTAATGTTATATTTATATTTGAAAGAACTAAAAATTGAGTGAGTTAATAATGGTGTGTTTGTTGTGTAGTGAGTGAATGTAGACGTGACGTCTGTGTTTCCACCGTCTGGTTGCTGCTTCTCATTTACTATGTATAGCAGTCCGCTTCGGCGGGAATGTTTGTAAAAACCTCTGCGAGAGTTTCCAGCTGCGTTTACTGACTCGACCAATTCTCTTCCCGGGAGAAGCCGTCGGAGTGACTTTGGACTCGTGTTCTCACTCAAACGAACGTCATTAACTCTGACGGAGGGGTAGGGTCCTGTGTGCGTTTAGAGACACATCCAAAAACACTGGCAGTGTGTTTCACACACACATGAAACCTGGTCACATTGATGACTGGTGTGTGTGTGTGTGTTTGCACTGATGAAGTCAAAGCGTGTGTGTAGCCTTAAACTTACACAAGCACATGAACACAAGCGCCGAAAGAAAGAAATACCAGTATGTACACAGTAAAAAACATTGGGTTATTTTTTTTAACCCAATAGATGGGCTACACATGTTGGGTTATTTTCTAAAAGGTTGGGTTATTTGTTCAACATCGTTGGGTTATTGTTAGTAATAACCCTGCGTTGGGTTCAATTGGTTCCCGTGCTTCCTGCTGCTGCGTCAGTTTGAGGTGAGTAATATCACTTTTTCATATGTAAAAGAAACATTAAATGCATTTAAAAAAACTGAACTTTATATGTTTTAAACGAAGTTGTACCTCCGTTTATTCGGTGGATAGTGTTTCGGAGAATAAACTCGATTGGAAACTATCCTTAACGTTAATAGCTTTCCCATTTAGGCCGCGAGTGAACTGTTTAGAGGGGTATAACAGTAACCCAACGTTAATAATGTGTGACGAAATGTTATATGCCTACTTTAGTATACTTTAAACTATCTGAAATCACTGGTTATTAAATTCTGCTTGTTTAAATTCTTTGTGATATTATTCAACAGTTAACAGTAAGGCTCACGAGTCAGTGGTGTTCACTTGAACCGTGCCGCACTGTTTAACTTGTCGGATTCGTAACGTTAAGTTATGTCAAATGAAAATGAGAGACACTGTAAATTCTGTGCTAGTAAAGTCTAAAAAGATTTAAATTCTCAGATAAGAAAGACATAATGGGAGAAGAAACCTTTTCATTGCCTCCAATCTATTAAGAATTCGCTTTAACCAATTGAATTGATTCAATTACACCTAATGATTCGCAAAATGAATCACCAGTTTCAAGCGTTCGTGATTCAATAGTGACGCCTGCTGCTCAAAACAGAACAAACATCAGTGTTTGGAAAGCGCTAAAAACTTATGATTTGATTTTTATGGTTTAATCATTTTGAATATCGTTATGCATCTATTAGAATAGCCAGTAATTACATAAATCTATAACTGATTTGCATGTTTTTTAAAAATGTGTTGTACTAAATGTATATATACCTAAAAATAAACAAAAATTCTGGTCAAAAATGACCCAAGGGACCTTAGGTGTATACCTTTTTTAAGGGACGCACAATGCTGAAATTTTTGAATATTTTGAAAAAAAAGAAAGAAAGATTACAGAATTTAAATTTTTGTCTGAACTATCACTTTAAACAATTTGAATCTGCTCATTTGTAATATTATTTTATCTATGAAATATCATCACAATGCATGTCAACTGATCTTTATTTATTCTTTTAAGGTTGGCACTCATACAGTGCAGCAGAACTCCTCAGTGAACGACGAGACAAGCCACAATCCTCGTGACAAGGAACACTCTTCTCAAGTTTTTATCATTTTCAACGGAGAGGCGATGGAACAGAAGACGTTACTTCAAGCAGTGACTTGAAACTTTTCTATGTGTTTGACATCAACTACCCAAAGCCTTTGTATTTAGTGATCAGTAAAGACTATATTTTACTGGTCATCAGTAGGTCCAGCAACTAGCGGATTTGAATATTATTGTTTCTGTGTGTTTCTGACATATATGCTATGTTGTGGATATTTGTGTTTTGATATGAATTAATGTGTGTGCATCTCGAAAATATCTCTGCTGTACGTGAACATTTGTGTGTTTTGACTTTAAATACTTAAAAATATTTTGAAATGTAAACAGTATTTTATTGTTAAAAAGTATTATTTGCATATTTATATAAATAAAACGTGTATTTTTCAACAAAGTGGTACAGTATAATGTGGTTTTATTAAGTAATTTATATTATAATTTAAGTCATTTATAATTTATATATATTAAATAATATATATACATATATGAATCAATAAAATAAATAACCCAACTGTATTTTAACCCAATTTGTTGGGTCAAAATAACCCAAAATAACCCAATAATGGGAAGGTGCTATACTAACCCATAGTTGGGTTATTTTTAACCCAACTTTTTTTAGTGAGTAATAATTATTTAATACTTGTTTTAGATTTTAGTAATAAAATATTTATTTATTTATTTTATTGTTTATAAAAGCGATATATGAAGTGACTTAATATATATAATTTTTAACACTTATTTTAAATATTTAGCAGATACCTTTTATTCAAATTTGTATATTTTTTATTGATAGTGACTTTTTTAATGAATTCATCACATGCTTTTATTCAGAAGTGACTTACTTACTATTTAATTTTTTTATTTATTTAGTAGAAGCTTTTATTCAGTGCTTTTTTTGTCATTAAGCAAATGTGACTAAAAATTCATGTAATTTTTTAAATATTGTTTTATTGATCTAAGTGACTAAATTGTTTTATTTTAGTAATTTAGTCATTTAGTAGCTTTTAGAGAGACTTAAAAATAGATACAATTAAAATTTGTATTATGTTTAATTTATTATATGCTTTTATTTAAAGTATCTGAAAAATCTGTAGTTCTTACATTTGTGTTGTATTGCATTTATTTAGATTCTTTATATAAAGTGGTTTTATAAATTAAAATTGTATTTTATCTCTTTAGCAGATGCATTTAAAGTGACTTGCAAATAGATATATTTTTCTTTTATTTTTAATCATTTCGCAGATGCTTTTAAAAATAGATCAAATTAAGATTATGTTTTATTATGTTCACTGATTTATTAGATTGTATTTAAAGTGACTTAAAAATAGGTGTAATGATATGTTTCTTATCTTTTTTTTTTTAATCTGAAGTGGCTTACAAATAAGCAGCACAACAAAAGAGTTCGTTCTAGATATATTTTCAGTTACTACTTTTACTTTTACAGTTTTGCTCCTCTGAAGTCAACAGTTTTGCGAGGGCGGGTTGGTTTATCAGACACACTGGTGTTAGTTTGCTGTGTTTGCATGTTCATCGGTGTGTTTCTGTCAGAAGTGCATGAGTGTGTGTGTTTCTGCATGAGGTCTGATGGTGATCAGAAGAGCTTCAGATGTCTCTCTCTCTCTCTCTGTGTCTCTGCAGGAGGAGCCCATGACAAAGTTAGTGTACTAGATGTGCTGTAGTGTTGCCGTCATCACTAACCCAGCAAGCACTCACTATCTTCTCTCTTTCCATTGTGTCAAGGACATGTGCTGCCGTCTGTCAGCGTGTCCGTGTTTATTCCTGGCACTCAGCGTATAAATAGCAGTGACATTAACCTTTGTTCTTATTGTTACTGAACACACTGGTCAGAAAGACCTGAGCAGGTTAACTAGTCAAACTCATGAGAGAGTGGAGCCATCTAGCGGTGATGGGTGATATTGATCAAACTAAAACAGCAATTTGTGCTCTTTACAGTTAAACTGGATTAAATTTTTACATAAAGTATGATCATTTTGGATGAAAATTAAAAATAGTTAAAAAAAAATCTAAATAAAATTTTGCAATTCTATTTGGTGCAACTTTTTTGTTCTTTACTTAAAATTAATTAAAGATTAACTGAAATAAAACGAAACTAAAAAAGCATAAACGTACTGAATTTTAATTCAGCTAGTTAACCTTTCTCTTTCGTTTAGTTTAATTTGAGTAATAAATAATAAATAACTATATAGTTGGCTGGATCTGCTCAAATAAATAAACATAAAAATTAATTTAAAAAACTATACTTTTAAAAATAATAAAATAAACAACTAAGTACTAAAGATAAATAGAGTTAAAAATGAGAAATTGAAAATAAAATCATCATAATAAGAGCTATATTATCTTAGTGCTAAAATGTAAGATTGATTACTAAAAGATTTTTTTTTTCATTTTTAATGTGAATATCAGCACTTACTGTATTGCTGTAAGACATGTCCTCTTGTTAGGATTAATAATGTGTTTTTCAAGTCAGTTCAAAAAAGGAAATTTATTAAAGTTAATATTTCAGAGATATTTGTTATAATTACTTTTGCATGAATTTCGCTTCACCTTTTTATTTGCACTAATAATAATAATGATGATACTAAAAACAATCATAATAATAATATCTCTAATAAACACATTATAAATAATAAATATAAAATATAGTAATATTATCTTGACCTTTTTTATTTCTGTAGTGGGCCTCAGAGTATTCTAAAGTAAGTAGAAACAATATGAAACGGTAGAATCTGAAATAATAAGAACGAGTGTAATCTTAATATCAAATATGGTGTCTTTTTTGCTCATTGTCTTGATCTCTGTCTTTTCTCATCTCCTCTCTCTTCTTCTGTAGAAAGACTCCTCCCAGGTAAACGGATGATGGAGTGTGTGATGTGTGCGGTTGTTTAGTGATGTGTGTGTGTGCGTTCACTACTTTGTGAGGTCCACAAGACATTTATCCTTAAATCAGACCCAACAAAGACACAATCATTTCTGTAAGACTATAAAATGAGTAAACAGACCTAGACCTACCATCACAGAAAATATTCTTATACACAATCATGTTAAAACATGTTGAAGAACATTATTACATCTAACATAACACATACATTTACATTCAATCATTTAGCAGATGTTTTTATAAGCAGCGACAAATTTGTCAAAAATCATGTTTTTTTTTATTATATAGTTTTTGTTGTTAAAATGCATTGTTTGGGTCACAATTATAGATTTTTCTTTTATGCCAGAAATTGATAAAGATCATGTTTTTATTAATATATTTTGTAAACCGAAAATCTATTAAAACTTAAAGCTAAGAACTTCATGTGAACAACTTTGTCCTATCATAACAAACCATACATCAATGAATAGATTACTTATTCAGATGATGTATAAATCTCATATACACACACATACAAAGCAAACAAGAAGCTAGTGTTAGTTAGTCAGTCAGAATATGAATAGAGAGTGCTCAGCTAACTGCTAGATTTGTGTGAATACTTGACTTGTATCAGCACAGTGTAACCTGTTGTGTGTGTGTGTGTGTGTGTGTGTGTGTGTGTGTGTGTGTGTGTGTGTCAGGACCGCCCGTAAGCCCGTGCTGGAGCCGGAGGGCAATCACGTCTCTGCTCTCAGTGATGCCAGTAAGAAGCGTGTGATCGAGGACACGGAGGACTGGCATCCTCGCACCGGCACGTCTCAGTCCCGCTCCTTCCGTATCCTCGCACAGATCACGGGCACAGAGAACGGTACACACTCCTCCAGCGCTTCCTCACACTCGGTCAGCTTCAGCGCTCACGCTCACAGTGTTTCTCTCCTCTCTCCTCCAGAACAAGCTCAGGAGAACCGGCCCGGGAAGAAGTAAGTCTGATCCTTCGTTATCTTCTGTCTGCTCAAACCTTCCAGCCAGTCAGGGACGTTGTTGGGAATCAAAGGGGATTGTGGGTAACCAGGGCTGTTTTCTGAACCTACATTTTCTGTTTCCAAATCTATTGAGTTGTCTGAGGTCTGTTTAGACAAGACAACAAACGGTGATGACACAGCAATAAAATAAAAAAACTATATAGTGTAAAAAATAAGTATAAAATATATAAATATATATACAAAAAAATATCAAAATATGGCAGATAATGTATTTAAAAAATATGTCTATCATTTAAAAACAATGTGAATTATTGAATAATTTAAATGTTGTAAAATTATTTTTTTACTAGTTATATTAAATACAAATTATATGATATTATATCATATCATATATATAATAATCATATTATAATATTGATGTTTATATATATAATAATTTGATTGTTTACCAATCATAATAAATAATAACACACACACTATTTATGTAAGGTATTATGTCATTTTTGATGTAATACTCGTACTATTGTTTTCCACACTTTTCTGAGTTTATCACTCGTCTGCTGTCTTCTCTCCTCTAACGTGTGTGTTTCCGTCTGTGTTCGACCGTCAGACTGACCCGAGTGGACCCGGAGGTGGTCAGGCCTCAGTACAACAAGCTGAGAGACTGGCATCACGGGGTCTCTGCCCGCGTGCTAAACGTGTAGTAGCCCCGCCCACCTGTCAATCACAGCATCACAGTCATGTGACCTGAGAGCACACGTGTGTGTGTGTGTGTGTGTGTGTGCGCCACTGATCTATACAGTGTGTTAGCAAGGTTACACCCACAGATTATTTTAAGGTGTCCCTGTTACAGTGTACAGAGTAATGTTAGTTACCTGCTGTATGATAAGGGTTTGGTTTAGGGCTACTTGCATGTAATTATTTATCATTTAATGTTAGCATAATAGTAAGTGTATGTAACATGTTCAACAAGGACACCTTAAAATACAGTGTTTATTATTTTATTAATGTAACTGACTGTAAGGTTAACCTTACAGTACGAGACTATTCATCACTTCAATTAAGATTATAGCCCTGAACCTAGATTTTTTTTGGAATGACTTTGTTGAATGAAATAAAACATTTCCCAATGTATTTTATCATTGAGGATTTATTTATAAAAAAAGTCTCAATCTCATGAACCCAGTGTCTCGTCTCGTGGGATAAGTGTCTCGTCACACCCCAATATGAACTTTTTAATAAGCTATTCTCGACATTAAACAAATAACCATACATGATTAGGACGTTCAGGTCTAAAAAGAGGATGTTTTCTCATTAAAATGATTTCCTATTAATTCAACAGAATATAGGAATACCAGACGATAGACAGTGCGGTGGCCTCAGCTTCATCCAGTTCTCTGTGATAGATCAGTGTGTGTGTGTGTGAGGTTTTAACTGAAGGATGTGATGTTTGTATGATGGTCTGTTCTTCTTTGCACGATTTCTTTCAGCTGTGTTTCTTCTGCCACATCTTCTGTCTGTACTTTATTTCATGGCTCTGATGCTGCAGTGTTTCTCTTTCAATCTTCCAATAAAGCTTTTCTTTCATATTTCTGCATTTCTCTTCTTCTCCCTGTTTTCTTCTCTTCCCTAAACTATGACTTTAGTTAATTTAGTGCTTCAGTTTTCTGGAGACCGATAGGATCAAACTCCAGACGAACCAAATTTGGGAAGCATTCACATACTTGTTTACACGCTACTAAGTGATACTTTTATTAGGAAATTAATACTTTTATTCATCAAGGATGCACTAGAACTAGGTCAAAAATGACAGTAAAGATATTTATAGTGCTGGAAAGGATTTCTATTTGTAATAAATGCTGCACTTTTGAGCTTTTTATTCATCTGTGAATACTGAAAAATAAAATGCATCACAGTTTCTACAAATATTTTATGCAGCATGACTGTTTTCAACATTGATAATAATCAGAAATGTTTCTTTGGCAGTAAATCAGTAAATAAAATGGTTTCTGAAGGATCACATGACAACTAAAAAATCAGCTGAGCGTCACAGAAATAAACCGCTGTTTAACAGATCATCATGTAGAAAACAGCTGTTTTAAATGTTAATAATTTACCATTTTATTGAATTTTGATCAAATAAACACAGCTTTGGTGAGCAGAAGAGACGAAAATTATGATGCGTTATATATATATATCTAATATGATGATAATATATGCAGTTATTTATTAATGTTTTATTTTTTATCATATGTAATATTTTGTATTTACTATTAATATTAATAATAGTTAACTGATAAAGCTGTATCTGTGTGTCTGAAGCTCAGGGCTGGTAGTCATGTTAAATGAATTATGAGATTTTTATTATGATATATGACCTTTATAGAGTCATCAGACACTGACACACAACAATCATCTATGGCAGAAGATCTGGACATTTCTAATATTTATTTATGGTAGATAAATAATAGATATGATTGCACCTTCTGGCCACATAATCCCTGTCTCTGTGCGTTTCTCTCTCGTTCAGTTTCTCTATTGTCACATTTGTCCTCAGGAGCCCACAAAACAGAAAGGCACACTGCACACTATAGAAAATGAAATGAATTTCAATCAAAGCACTGTGTAGTGTAAGAGATGTGAGGAGGAGAGAAACCTGAGGGCTGATTATATATTAATGCGTCTCTTCACTTGAATGCTCAGGCAGTGAAACACTGCTGTTAGTGGACAGTAGATGGCAGCACTGCACTGGAGTTCACCGTCAAAGCGAAGATACAGAAACAGTGATACTAGTGACGTGGAGGGAGGAATATATACATTTTAACAGAGATTCATATAAAACATGGAGAAAACAGCTGAGCCCTATTTTTTTTACCCCTTTTACTGTATCATATAAACGCATCCTGCCACTTTTACTTCTACCAAAACAGTAAAGATGTAATTGCATAATATGATTGCAACGTTCTGCCCTGTAATAATGAGTGCATTTATGTGCTTTTATTTGTTTATTCGAGTAATTTCAGGGCTGACAGAAGGCTGTGTTTTAATTTCAGGCAGACTCCATGTGGCGATCAATAAAGATTAAAGAGCTGTAATGTGGCCGTATGTTGTCTGTCCGTGGGTAAAATTAATTTTGCCATGAGTGTGTGAGATGACGCTCACCCGGTGCTGTGTTTGACGAGTGTTACCAGCTGCTCGATGCATATGTGCCCTGTGTGACCTCTGCCTTCCCAGCATCCTCCTGTGCTTCTGTCTTTCTGTGTTTCTGCTGCATGTTAGTGCTGGATACAACACCACAGACGAGTAACAGATGGTAAAAACACAGTATATTTCAGAGAGAAATCAGAATATATATCTGAAAACAGTTTGTTTATTACTATTTTATTAATAATTTTATATTTATTTATTTATTTAATTGTATTTTTACGAGGCTGCTTGAATGGTACTGACCTGTAAAACAAAAAAATGATCTATAATCTATATATAATTAATTAATTATATATAAATACATAATGTTTTTGTAATTAAAAAAAAAAAATATATATATATATATATACAAAAAATACATACATCTTGCCAGTGTAGTAGTCTAACTTTTGTTCCCAATTTCTTTTTACTTACATGTCCACAAGAAAATATTGTTATTCAACAACAATAACAAGAAAAAAAGAATATATATAAAGTAAAATGGATGGATCCTAACACAAAATAATACAATAAGTATTAACCAGCTTTGAATTGAAGCCAGATATAGCAAGAGAGAAAATAAAATGATGATTATTATTAAAAGCAGAGTATAATTAGTGTTCTCATGTGTGACAGGAGATCTCAGCAGCTCTATTGTTTAGTTGGCACTGGTTTAGTTCATTAACAAACCATCTGGGACTGCTGCGCCGCTCCTGTTTGATCAGGCTGCTCATATTTGAGCCGGATCTTCTCCTGATGCGTTTCCGGTTGTGGAATACCTCAAGCGTCTGATGGAAATGCTCCGCCTCTTACCATAATGTGATGCTGTGTCCCGGCGCTATGACACCAAAACAATAAACTCAATACAAACCAGTGAGACATAATTACTGATGATCATGACTTTTTACACGTGGTGCTGCATTCTGCCTTCTTTCTTTGTGGAAACATTTGGGTGGTGTTTGAAAATAAACCCACTCTGTGACGGAGAAAGAAGTGGAGGTGTGTTTAAACGAGTTGCTTTAGGAGGGTGTGGACAAATCATAACTTTATAAAGAATATCTTTTTGCTTTCAAAACTTCCATTTTTGTAACTTCAGGGATCTTATCTAAGCACTAACTGCTTGTAACACTCCAAAGAGAAAGAACAACTTTAATTTGCATCATATAACATCTTTAATCCACTGAAAGAAAGCACATAATGTGTGCATGTGCACTGTACGTGTGTTTTGTTTTGTTTTTTGCAAAGTGCTCAATAATGTCATCGTTAAGACAACAAATATCCTAAACACTGTCTGCTGTCAGATGTGTGCTGAAAGTCTCTCTGTCTTTCTCTCCAGCGAGGCCGCAGAGGAGCTTCAGCCCAGTTCTCATGCCACGTCTTCAGTCAAAACCATGAGCAAAGGGTCCGCTGGAGCCCCACGGCAGGGTAACGGAGTCCCTCCAGCCCCGGCCAAGAGCAGCGCCTCAGGTCAGACCCAAAACACATGAGCTCAGTCACTCACAGCCTTTGAGGTTCTAGATGCTTATGAATCAAACTAAATCAAAATAATGCCTTGAGCTGAATATTTGCACACACACACACACATATATATGGTCTTTTAATTTTTATCCTATTTTTTAATTTTCTTAGTTAATTTTATAATATACAATGGTCTCCTGAGGGATCTCCTCTCAGACCTGGACTGAAGTATCTGCCAAGTGGACATTTCTTTATTTTTTTTCATATTTTTCTAATGTGTTTTTACATATTATTTATGTTTTATTCAGTCACATTTCCATGGTTGTCAGAGGTGAGCATCCTGTAGATGGCAGACTGATGCTTCTGGAGACCGAGTTAGTTTATAAAGTAAAAGCTGGAATGAAAGCTGTGTTTAATTCAGAGCGCTGGAATGCTGTTAGTCTCTGAGGATTCCAGCGGTCTCAGTCCGGTGGCTCGTGGCGTGTTTATGTTGTGTTTGCGGGGGTCTCGGGCTGAATGTTGACTCTGTGGACTCTGAGGCACTATATTGTGTGGCTGGTGTTTACCCATCATGCCCTCTGCTGACAGGCAGCTGAACACAGGTGTCTGTGTGTAGTGAATGAGAGAAGCCCAGGGCTCAGATTCCTGTTCTCCAGGAGCTGCGGTTCATCAGCAGAGCATCTCCTCGGTTAAAGCTTGTGGCCTGATTAAATCCAGACGTCCGGATCAGAGCAGAAAGAGCAGAAGGACAGGTCTCCTGCAGCAGATGGCCTTCATTTCTCTGAGAAACCTCCAAAACGTTACTGAGGGCTTAGACAGATATTTCTGCTTTTCAATTTAATGTTTTTTTTTTGACAGCAGAGCATGTAAGAATGGGTGAAGACAATGGTCAGGGTGAGTATCAGAGAGCTGGTTGGTTTGTCGTGGATGAATACGGAACAATGACACAGTCTTTCTAATCAGGCAATAGAAATTTGAGGATCCTAGAAACCGTTGGAGTTCTTTGACTGTGGAGGGAGTGGGCCAGGTGGTTACAGCGATGATGTGTCCCAGGAACTGGACTGAAGATTGGTGAAAGGAACATTACTCTGCTTTAAGATAGAGTTGATGCTCTCTAAGACGGGTGAGGACCTCTGCGATGTGCCTACGATGAGGATAGATGAGGATGTCATCGATATAGATTATGATAAATGTGTGGAGGAAGATTCTGAATATCTCATGTAGGAAGTTTTGGAAGATTAAGGGGGCGTTAACGAGACCATAGGGCATGACCAGATATTCATAAAGCCCAGTGGGAGTGACAAAGGGGTTTCTTCCATTAATCGTTATCTCTGTCCGGATCAAATTGGTCAAGTTTAGTGAACACGGTGGCACCGTGGAGCATCTTTAGAGCTGCTGGGACGAGGGGAAGGGGATATCTGAATATTACCATAGCTTTGTTGAGTGCTCATCAATACAGGGCCACAAGACTCTGTAATTTTTGGCCTCGAAGAAGCAGCAGGAAATGTAGAAGGGCAGATGTAAGCAAATAGATCTCCTCAATGTGACATTGGCCGACTTGAAGAATTATGGGTCTCGCTCGAAACCGGACACTCTTAGGGGGGAGAGGTTTTCCGGTTATGGAATGAATTTGGTAGTTAATCTCAATGGTTGAGGTTTTAAGCCCAAACCAATGGCAGAGGTGGCTGGCGATTACGTTGCCGGATGCCCTGGAGTCGAGGAGGACAGAAACTATAACGGAGACATTGGGTGCAGTAAGCATGACACTGGTAGTTAACAGATTGATCTTTTCAATACTGGGTTGAATTGCACTCACCACAGGTCGTGGAGGTTGACGAGAGCACTCCCGGATAAAATGCCCACTGTTGCCACAGTACAGAGACCCCGGGTCAGTCGACATTGGCACTCCAGAGGAGACATATGATTAATATATGATTAATAATATAATTGTATTATTATCATAAAATGAATACATTTATTAATATAATTTTAATGTAATGTTAATTTAAAATATCCAATTATTTGAATTTGAAATTAACTTTAATACATAAGATTTATTATAATATATTGAATACAATTCAATATATATAATAAATAATATTTCATTAATATAATTTTAATATAGGTTTTAAAAGTAAAAGCATCTTTTAATATTTTTTATGATATAGTAAAATATAATATTCGTGTTATGTTACAGTGTAATGTAAACTCATAATAAATTCATAATATTTATAAATATATGTAACATTGATATTTATATAATTCTACACATGCTTAAAATGTTTTACAAATTTTGATCTAGACTAGTTTAGTGCGGTTTTTGAGATCTTTTGCCGTCAGTAGTGGACCTCTCGATCTCCCCGCGTCAGATGTGTTTCCTCCTCACCTCATCTTATCTCAGGAAATGATGATTCCTTCAGGATTAAACCAGTGCTGGCTCAGCAGCTGTAACCTATGACATCCAGACTGTGACCTCTGACCTGCTGCTGCTCAGCCATCATCATCTGGAGAGACCAGATTCTGGTTTAGTTCTGTTAGATCAGCTTTATGTATTCTTCCAGTTGATTTGGTCACATTGTCATGATCATATTTATATTCAGATTAGTCTTTAGTTAAAGTAGAGGTGTGAGTCTTTGGGTAGATGGCAAACTAGAGAAATTTCTGCAAAATAAAATTTATTCAATCTGATGATTCACAATTTGATTTTTATTAGTTTCCGATAAGGACAGATACCTTAAAGAATCTTTAAGATAAACACAAACATACAGGCTTCTTGGAATATAACAGAGTACAATGTGCCAAAAAAAATAAAATGTATATATATATATATAGAAGAAAATATATACAAATTATTTCCATTTTATTTATTATTACATATTTAATTAATTTAATTTCTTCTTACATTTTTATCCAAGAGTTTTCTTGGACTGAAAATAACCATTTCAATATTCCCTATAATTAAGTAAAATAAATTAATCCAAATATTACAGTATTATCAAATTAATTAATTTGTTTCAGTAAGTGACCACACAATGCAGCTTTTTCTTAAAAACTAGTGAATTGCTGCATCCCAAACTAACTTTTTCAGGTTAGTTTTTAGCTATATTTTATAGGTATATAATTTTTAAGATTACAAAGTTATGATGTTGAATGAATGAATAAATAAATAAAGGTTTGTCTTTTTTTCCGAAAAAGGAATTATTATTTAAAAAATTACTTATTTAATTCTTTTTTTTATGAATATATATATATATATATATGTTAATATAATTCTATTTAAAATATGTATTTTTTAATGTTTAATTATTTGATATATCAATATAACTTCTTTATTCATGATTTTGATTTTAAAAAAAAAATGTTTTGTTTAGTTTTTTTTACTTTCAAAGACAGTACATTAAAAGTCATTTTAAAATTTCCAGTACATTTTTAAATATATATATATACATATATATTTGCACACATTTTTAGACATTTAATCTGTTTTATAATCATAAACGGAGCTTTATTATCAAATGCAGATTCTTCATTTGGGTGAAGTTGTCCATCAATCTCACACACACACACACACACACAGAGCCGTACGATCTGATCTATTCTCACCAGCTCAGAAACCCGGGGGGTTCGTTCTCTGCATGACCTCTGACCCCTGCTGTCTCTCCGGAGGTGGTCAGAGAAGGGAAGGCTTGTCCAAGACACAGGATTATTTTGCCAGGTGTCTCCTCTGCTTCTGGGAATGTTGTTTTTTTTTTTCCCGGCCGGAGTAAACCGATCCATTGTTTTGCGGCGGTGCAGTGTGGATGTCCCGTCCCTTCAGAAGAGATAGAGTTCATATATCTTCAGCAGAACTTTCCGTCACCTTCGGTCACGCTACATAGCCTCGTATAATACCGCGATCTCATTACCCTAACACAGGCACTGTTGTGAGCCAGGTTCAGCGAGGGGTCGCCCGATTGAGATCTCTTTCTCTTTGATTAGGGTTTCCCAGAGCAGGTGCACCTGGGCCCCAGACGGGCCCCTCAATCGGACGGGTCAGCGGCAAGGGCCCGGATCGCCCGGCGCCTCAGGCTCACCCCAACAACCAGGACGAGTCTCTGGTGCAGAGAGCCGAACACATCCCGGCGGGAACACGGACGCCCATGTGTGGTCACTGCAACATGGTCATCAGGTCAGACATCACCTCACACTACATCTGACCTCCTTCACTGAGATTACACAGCTCTTGAGGCTTCCTGAAGTTGATTTAAAGTGCCCACATTATGCATTTGTAAAAATGATCTTTCCTGCAGTGTGTAACACAGCTCTAAGTGAATGAAAGTATTAAATCTATATAAAGTTAGTGTCTCTCAAAAGAAAGAGTGGACTCTGAATCACTAAAATGAGTCATCCAGAGGAATTTGGAGAAAAGAATCGTTAAGCAAATCGTTTTGGAGTCATTGAACAAATAAGGCATGTTAAAGAAAACGAAAGTGTTTTTGAGCTTGTATGAAGTCAGCCTGATGTTCGGACTCCCAGAACCAAAATATTAACCTTTCATAACCCATCAAGTCATTTCCAGATCTGGAAAGTATAGAAAAAAGAAGGCAAATTATTATTTTGCTCCTATTTAGGTACTATATGACATAGCCTCCAGGACTTTTACGTGTGCTTGAGAAACCATTATCATAGGATGAAGCACACTGAAGCTATCCGCTCATTATCAGTCAGGAGTCTCGGCTGACACAGAATATGTGTTAAAGAGACCTAAGGCTTGGAAATACATGACCCTGGACCCCAAAACCAGTCATAAGTCACAAACTGGACATTCTGCTTGATATTACAGGAACTGCTATATAGCTCTGTGCATCCATGCTCTTATTTTATTCATAGCAAGATGGCAGTGATGCACAAAGAAAATAGGTTATATAAAACCAGAAACTGTAATGTGTAAGCATTTCTTGTGTGCGTGCAAAAGTCACTGAAAAAATAAAAGTACTCACAGATGACTATAGTATATATTGAAAATAAAGCTGAAAATAATGCTGCATGAATCATTTGTTAAATATGGTCTGAAAATCTACTAGGAGGTTTGGAAATTCTTAAATGGTTAGATATGCATTTTATTTTTTAATACTAGTTATAAAAGTTTGTAAACATTGTAATCTGGCTAGAGAAAGACTAGCCGGAAAGTTTGAGGTAGTGTTTGAAAGTTTTACTTTTGCTAAATAAATAAATAAAACCTCAGCAAAACCATTTAAAACCAGTCGGCATTAATACAAATCTATACATGATTTAAATTTTAAATGAATAAACGATCTGTGTCGATCTTGTGTCTTTCTCATTGTAGATGAACAACAGTTTCACAATCCTAAACCTGGATCCAAATAAAAGACAAAATTCATTTAGTGTCAAAAGATGATCTGAATGTGGAGGATCTTTCTGATATTATTCACACAATAGATCCCAGAAAACTCATCTAAACGATAGGATAGTGTTCGTTTCAGCAGCTCTGAAGCATCAGACTGATACTTTATATCAGAACTGAAGTCTTTTATAAAAATTGCTATTAGGATATCTGGGAACTTGAGGGTTTAGAATGAGAGAGAATATTGTTTTCTGTTAAACTGTTGTAACTTAAATGTAACTTTTCATTTTTTACATTAAATATACATTCAGAATATTTTTTATGTCTTTCGAAGAGGTCTCTTCTGATCACCAAGGCTGCATTCATTTGATAAAAAATACAGTAGAAAAGTGGAAAATATTGTTCTAATTATATTATCTTCTTTCTATATGATTAATACACTCAAATATGTGTTCATTCCTCCAGTCTTCAGTGTCACATGATCAGAAATCATTCTAATACGCTCAAAAAATATTTCTGGTTATTAGCGATGTCATGCTGCATTATTTTGGAGGAAATGATCATAGATTTGTTCGTTCATTACTCGCAGATGAATAAAAAGTTCAGAAGAGCAGAATTTATTCGAAGATTTGTAACATTTTCAATGTTTTACTGCCACTTTTGATCAATTTAATGCATTCTTGAACAAAAACATGAGTCTGACTAAAGAGTTCTGAACAGTAGTGTTACATTTGTTACAGATATTGTAACGTTGAACACCTACACGAGACCTTGATGTGAAAGTAACAGAGTTGAAGGTTACATTAGAGTTTAAGGAGCATCTGATGGGTTTAGCGATGTACTGTATGAGGAGCTCAGACTCCTTCATCCAGTCTCCAGAGAGCTGGGATCTGTTTCTCCACAGACTGCCAGACTCCGTCCGAAACGGCCGTGACATCCAAGCTTAAAGTCTCGGCTTTCTGCATCTGATATGGCCAGTGTCTGTTGTTTTCCCTTCCAGCTAATCATCCGATTTGTCAGCCGCATCCCCGCTGCCGTCCTCACGTTACCTCCACAGATTCCTCCGCATCAGATCCCGTCCAAACCAGTGTTTTCACAGCGTCAGGACAGACCGCTCTGATAACAAACTCTGCTTTCTATCAACAAAACATTTTAGGGTGCTAACAAAGATATTGTAGTCTGATCGAGGTTTTATTAGTGCTGTCATACGATTAATCACGTCCGCTATAAATGTTTTTGTTTACATAGGATATGTTATTTGTATATATAAATACCCCCAATACACTCTCCCCAGAACCATTGCATTATATAATTTTGCACATTTAATATTGCACATAATCATTGCACTACACTGTACAGACCCACTTGTAAATATACATATCCATTGCACATATACATTTGCAAATATCTGATACATTTTTATACATATGTCAATCCCTGATAGAGTAAATAATGTTCATATCTATTGCATATTCATAATTCCTATAGCAACCTATATTCATCTACTTGTAATTCCTGATTATAGTTCATACAAACTGTATATTATGTTCATCCATCTGTAAATATTATCCAGTTTCTTCTTATTATACCTGCTGCTCATAGCTTAGACCTAAGCTGCATTTCGTTGTCTTGTACTTGTACATGTGTCATGACAATAAAGTTGAATCTAATCTAATCTAATTAGAAAATTAGAAGTGATCAAAATATGAATACAAACAAGTTGTTAAGGTTTGTTGTGTTTGTCATTTTAGTATGAAAGACATCATCTGAAAGCTGCATAAATAAGTGTTTCACTGCTTTGTTAGGATCAGAGGATATTTGAGATCTGGAATCTGAGGGTGAAAACAAATCTAGAAAATCTGAAAAAATCACATTTAAAGTTGTTCAAATGAAGTCCTTAGCAATGCATATTAGTAATAATAAATGAAGTTTTGAGATATTTGCTAAATATTTACCATCTTGACCTAATAGGTACCTGTGCTCTTCTGACTGATCTTACTCTGTAGTCTCTGTGTGTGTTTGGCAGGGGTCCGTTTCTGGTGGCGATGGGTAAATCGTGGCATAAAGAGGAGTTCAACTGTTCTCACTGCCACAGTTCTCTGGCAGACGTGGGGTTCGTGGAGGAGCGCGGCTCTGTTTACTGCGAGCGCTGTTATGAGCAGTTTCTGGCCCCGACCTGCTTCAGATGCCAGCAGAAGGTTCTCGGGGTGAGTTAGTGCTGCTAGTTAGTGCTTTACTATTGCTTGCATTTGTGAACGAATCCTCAAATCACATCTCACTGGACTGGAATGCATTCAAATCAGTGAGACCTTTAACGTGTTACCTTTCCTCAACAAATATAAAATATCATAATGAAATATCAACATTTATCTGATGTTGAAAAAAATCTGAAAACCTCTCCTTTTTATCATTAAAAACAAACAAAACATTTGTATCCATTTTATAGCTTACAGAAGATTCAACCAACAAGTGTCATAGAGTTAAATTCAATTTATTTAGTTTTTTTTGGTTAATATTATATTTATTATATATTAATATACTTATTAAATATACAGTATAATACTTGCATTTAACACATTAATTCTGTCAAACAATAAATCACATCCACAATAAAAGTTTGGTTTACATAATTAGTTTATTGCGTATGTTTATTATATAAATATAAATACATAAACATACAGCATATATTTAAAAAATATTTACATTTACATGCATATATTTATATTCATATAATTTAAATATTTAATATATAAACATAACATATTTTTCTAAAATATACATGTGTGTAAAATTATGCATAAGAAATATAGACTGTATGTATTTTGCGCGTGTAATTGACAGCACTAATAATTTTTAAATATGTCTCACACACACATACACATATATATATTTATATATACAAATAAGAAAAATATTTATGAATATAGAAATATAACTGAAATATGTATTAAATATCATGATATTTGAAATACTATGAAATATTTATTTAATATATCATTATATAGTGAATATGTATGTTTCTACTTGAATAGTTAATAATTAAAATAAATATAATTGTTGTATAAATATTTAGTTAATGGTGAATGAAGCTCTTAACTAGTATTGGAGCATCATCAGCTCCTGGTTTCACTCTCTCTCTCTGGTTCTGGTTAGAGTTGTAGTCTCTTCTCTCTGAGAGCGTTGGGAGTGTGGGAACGGGTTTTAATCGGGATCATAAGGTCTGGTTTATCCGCTCAGATGTGTGACAATTAGCACTTCACATGAACCCGAGGGACGTGGATCTGCTCGGGCGGAAGAGCTTCACTCCGATAATGAGCTCCGGGACCCTTTCAGAGCTCTTCATTTACAGGAGCTCCAGACACTTGTGTGAACATCATTACATCAGATTCAGACACCTGGGCTGCCCTGATCAATCAGTGATCGTCTCCAAATTAATTTCTATTCATGTTTTACATACACTGGGGGTTTCTTAATGTAACATTTATAAAAATAAACACGACTGCACAAATTTATTCTTACAAATATTTTAATATTTGATGTTAGTAATTCTAAATAAATGGAAAGTATCAAATATAATTAAATATAACTTTATTATATATAAATATATTATATTTATAAGCATTATAACTGGCATTGCATTGTATATAGCATTTCTCTCTCTGTGTCTCTGTCTCTCTCGCTCTCTTTCTAATAAGTTCATTATTAACTGCATTAGTCTGCTATCAACGGCTCAAGCCTCCATTACCAGCTTTAAAAGGATGTTTTGGAACTAGCTAAAGAGTCGCTGGATGAGATGCGGAAGAAATAATCCTACTCACAATAGCGATATAAGAAGGACGAATCCCTTGAAATATATCATCCGATCAATGTCTTGAGGTGTGGCAACCGTAGTATAAGTGGAATTGTTGACTCCGGACCGTCGTCAATTATTCCTTACATCATATATATATATATAAATAATGTTAATATTTTTATACTTGGTCTTCAAAATAACATACAAACACAGAATCTGAAAGCTGTAAACATGAATGTGTTTCTGAAATATTGAAGTATGAATGTGAGATCTAATCTGTTCTAATCTGTGCGTCTCATCTGCTAACAGGAAGTCATCAACGCCCTGAAGCAGACCTGGCATGTGCACTGCTTCCTGTGCACCACCTGCAAGCAGCCCATCCGCAACAACACCTTCCACCTGGAGGACGGACAGCCGTACTGTGAGACCGGTCAGAGATTCACAGATATATAACATATACTCCTGCTTCAAGCTCTTGTTCTGTCCAGACTGGACTACTGTAATGCTCTCTCAACCATGTCCTCAACCATCTTCAAAAAACACACTCTCTCTAGAAAACTCTTACACTCTATTCATTTACTACTGTTTTCTAGCTTCTTCAATCTTTTCTAATCTATTTGTTTTCTTTTTAATTATTATATAATAATAAAACCCCTTGCTATATGTGTGTGTGTGGGTTAAATATGTTTGATGTCTGCATCAGAAGAAATCATCTGTGTGTGAGTGAAGCAAGCTGAACTGATTCACTGAACTCTCTGATTGGTTCGTTCAGATTACTACACCCTGTTTGGCACCAGCTGTCACGGATGTGACTTCCCCATCGAAGCGGGCGATAAGTTCCTGGAGGCGCTGGGCTTCACCTGGCACGACACCTGCTTCGTCTGTACGGTACGAAAACAAATCAGAGAGTGAATGTTCACATACTTAATGATCAGAAATGTTTCTACTAGTCTGTGATTACAAAACATGGGTAATTAGTTATTGATTGAGTCAATTGTATGAATGTACTTTATTTGTTTATTTATTTATCTATTCCATTTATTCACCTGTTATGTATTTACTTGTTGTT
Organism: Enteromius unitaeniatus; assembly: GCA_032359435.1. Taxonomy (NCBI): domain Eukaryota; kingdom Metazoa; phylum Chordata; class Actinopteri; order Cypriniformes; family Cyprinidae; genus Enteromius; species Enteromius unitaeniatus. The sequence goes on from JAUMHI010000051.1 coordinate 16,620,470, forward strand.
ATTTAATTGTTTATTTTCTAAATCATTTAATTTACTTAAAAAAAAAAAAAGGATATATTAAGAAACCAATTTTTTTAACCAAACAAAACAAAAGAAAGAGAGAGAGAGAGAAGAAGAAGAGAAAAATAAAGTCAAATAAAATAATAATATTATGGCTCACCACTCCACTAAATCAATTTGAGAAAGAAATGAAATGGAGAATGACACATCAACAAGTTTTTAAAGAAACACAGGATGCATCTCGTTTAGTTACTTTTATTTATTCACCTATTTGTTTATATATTTTATTTTCTTATTTCATTCTGCTTATTTACTTCACTAACTTTATATATTTACTTACTGTATTAATTATTTTTATTTCTTTCTATTTATTATGTACTTATTTATTCACTTGTTAAATTAATTTATTTGCTTATTTCATTAATATACACTATTTATTTACCTGATTTACTCGTTTGCTTATTTAATTTTTTTTTTTTTATTTATTGAGTTTATATTTTGAGATAACTAAAAATTTTTTTTTTATGAATTATAGAAATTCCCATAAATGTAAAGGTCTGGAAATCACAAATAAATCCAGAGTTTATCTGGTTCCTAAATAAAAATGACACGTGTTAAAGGAACGAATCCGTAAGACATGTTTTTGATTGATTTATAAGTGTCTCTCTCTGGTCCTGTAGGTGTGCAGCACGAGCCTGGAGGGTCAGACCTTCTTCTCCAAGAAAGACAAGCCCTTGTGCAAGAAACACGCTCACACTGTCCAGTTCTGATCTCGCTGGTCATATTTGACGTTTGAGAGGTTTATTTTAGCTGATGAATGTTTATGAGAAGAGATATATTTGCTTCGGTTTCCGTCATCATGAGAACAGAAACTGCTCAGTGTTGCATTGTGGATGTTTTTGTGTTTTTGAGTATATCATGTGATGCAGTGTTTTATTGAGATCTTTATCATGATTGAAAATGATCTGGACATGCAGAAGATATTTGGTTGGTCATCCGTAGTTCCACATGTATTTAAAGAGTGTGTGGAAGCGTCCCGCTGCAGTTCATCCTGCTCTCTGTCTGCAGGTATATTTTATATTTATTGAGGCGGGACGGAAGATTTCGGGGGCTTTCCAGGGGCTTGGGGCGTGTTTTACTTTGAGAGCGGTGATATTTAATGTTTTATCAGTTATTTCTGTGCTCTTATCTGTGTCAGGTGTGTGGGATGTCTGATGCTCTCTGTGCCTTTACTTGTATTCATTTACAAAAATGTGTTTCATATTTAGGCCTAAAGTCATTCAGTCTTCTAATTGCTAGCAGTCGTTTTGAAGCTAATAAGGGTCATGGTTTATTTTTACTCTTTGTTTTAGTTGCCTGTAATTCACTTCTTTATTCTGAGACGGGATGAAAAATAAAACAGTGTTCTTCTCAAAGTCTCAATAGTGTGATTAAAATGCAGCACGGATCACAACATCAATTGAAAACAGCAAAAAACTGTATGAAAATTATTGCTTGATTTATGTGTGTGTGTGTGTGTGCGCATAGACATTCAAAATCCAACTAGTAATTTTTGTTTAGATTAAGTACAAAATAGCAAACTAATAATTAATAAAAAGTGTATTTAAGAAAAAAGAATTATTGGTAAAACTTCGACTAAAATGAAAACAAAATATATAGAAAAATATTCTATATTCACATTTTTTAAAGAGAATAATGCTAAAATCAGACAATAATAAATAATTGTAATTTTTGTTTACTTGTAAGCTAAAGTATTAAAATAACTAAAACTTAATACACAAACTAAAAATTAATCAAACCTATATTTACAATTAAAAAAATAATGACAAAATTAACACAATTATTAAAACGAAAAATAAAATTTGAAAATATATAAATAATAAATCAATAAAATAATAATAAATCAAGGATTGAATACATAAAATATATTTTACATTTATATATATATATATATATGTTATATTATATTATATAATAAGTCAAGGATTGGAATGTAAAATAGAAAATGTAAAATAATTAATTACAAAATTTTTCAGAAAACATATCTAAAACTAAAGCCATAAACTTAAAATAAAAAATTAAAAAATTAAATTATATGCATGTATATGTGTGTGTGTGTGTGTGTGAAATATATATAGTTTTAGATAACTATAAATAGTATTTCAGTGCTGCTTAAATATCACTGCATCATCAGAAAGCGGTATATCCACCGCTGCAGTAAATGCTGTAATGAGTGTGATTGTGTATTTTCCGGGTCACCTGAGAGCAATCCTTCGGTCCCCAGACCCTAAACCATCCCTTCACCGCAAACACACCACCTGCGCTCGCCTTTCATACAAGGCCGGATCGTTTTCACTCACTGGGAAATGGATATTAGCAAACACTCACCGTCTTCCGGTAATGATTGAGTTTGCCAGTATTGCAATGCTTGTTTATGATGATCCGATTATAAAGTCCTCCTCCTCCACTAACTAAACATCACCTGCTCCGTGAGGATGTGATCACGTCCATTACATTTATTAAACACTACATGAGGTTCATGCACAGAAACTAATATTAATAATGCAGAGAGTAGATTTTTAATAATAATAGATTTTTTTTTGATAACAAGCAAAATATGTTCGCTGTGTAAATCAGACGGATTTATTAAAAGTGCTGCCTTCTATAAGCCGTCTATACCGTCTATAAGGCTGTTGCACAGACATGGTAGTAATCACTTTTCTTTTTGTTCCAACTACAATAGATGTGTTTGATACCGCTGCATTTATTATATTCATTCAAGGTTAAAGGTATAGTTCACCCAAAAAATGAACCGGAAGCAGTCCCTGCGGATGTCATAAGACACTGTGGAGAGAGAACAAAACAAAACAGCAGTCATGAATTAGAAGCACAAACCGAGGATTTGTAAAGGAAAAAAATGTAGTAGGATTTCGATTACAGTAAGCCAAGAGTTTTTCCTTTGCTAAAGCATTTCCCAGAGGCGCACGCGCGACCGAACATCCCACCACATTTCCACAAAAGCGCTTATTAAGCTTAAAATATGGATATTTATTGTACACAACCCCGTAGATTCGCTACAGGAGGACTTTATTCACCCCACCGGAGCCATGTGAGGGGTGTTTTATTACGAACACGCGCATGTTATTTAACTTCCTCCGAAGTGTAAGGCCCGTTTAAACCCTTTCAAAGGCTTTGAGGGGACAGTTTTTAGCATAACTCCGATTGGATTTGTCTGAAAGAAGAAAGTCACATACACCTAAGATGCTTCAAAGGTGAGTAAAATACCATTTTTATTTTGGGGTGAACTGTCCCTTTAAGAGCAGGGATTAAATAATAGCCTAAACCTGCTGGGTCCTCTGGTCAGATATGGACATACTCAAGTTTTGGGTTAAAAATGTCATGTACAAATTCACCAGCTGGGTCAGTCCATATTTGACCTAAATTTGAGTTGGAGCAACAACCCAGGATTTTAGAGTGTATCATTTCAAGGCAATTTTAAATGCATAGGCTAATATTTTTTTACATTTATTTTTAGTATTAGATTAGTCTATATGATGTTTTTGCCAGTATCTACCCGGCCCTGTGATGTTTAGGTTTTTATTGATATAGTTTTAGGTGGAGCTGGGATTGAGGTGTATTTCTCTGAGACGTCAGTGGTTGGAGCCTGTGCGCCTCACACACACACACACACACACTCTCTCTCTCTCTCACACACACACTCACACACACACACACACACACACACACACTGAAGGAAAGAAAACCATCTTTCCTCCTTGAGTTGGGCAGAAGAGGTGCGTTCAGTCTCTCAGCGCCATCGAGTGATTTCTCTGTAGATGGACGCCAGCTCTGGAGGAGCTCAGGACGCTTTCTGACGGACTTCAGGGGATCGTGAAGGAAGGTGAGAGCTTGAACACCGGTCGGACTCGTTCACGGACACTTTAAGGGTTTAATCCGCCGTGTTTATCGATACACTGGCTGTCGGGCTCCGGCTAGTGTTTGCGAAAGTTTGGTGTTTTGTCGTGCACCTCGCTGCAGAACCCTGTCAGCACTTAGTCTCAGCGCAAATGAAAACAGAGCTGTTGTGATGCACGGAAAACATCAGTCGAGTAAGAGATTCAGCTCATGCATATGATCCTGCAGCTCAAGAGCAACGACAACACATCGTGTGGGTATGTTCCTTCAACATATTTTGTAGATATAAATATATCCAAACTGAGTTTAACTCTCAATATTATAATTTTTTTGCACCCTCAGTTTCCAATGCATTTGAACAACGAGAGCTTTTTAATGAGTTTATTCTTGAATCAGCTGTTTTTAGATTTTTAAGCATGCATATTTTGATTAGTAATGAATCCGAACCAGGCTCCCATTGTTGGAGATAATTACTGGACGGGTTTTTTTGACATGTTGAGGAATTGCAGTTTGATTAGGGATGAGACCTGTAGGCGTTTTACCTGTTGTTTCTACATTAAATGATATTGCATAACTCCCAGGGATATGATTTATAGCTCCTCATCAAGGTCTTACGAAATATTCTGTTTGACTTTTCTTATAGATGTTGAGAGATCTGAACATCATAAATCCATAAAGAGCTTCGTTCATCTGCAGACTGAGGTAAGACAATCTGTGGAAAACCAAACTGAAATGTATTTGGTGGTTGTTTTGAGTTTGATGTATTTAATGGCTGATATACTTGTGATTGTGCGGCTGAAGGGTGTTCACAATGTTTTTTAAAGCTGAAATGTGTCACGTCTGCTCTGTTATCAAACTGAGCTAGAAAAAAAATGACTGTTATCAAAGAGTTTCCTCAAACACTCCCCTCACCTGCCATTGGCCATTCACGCAGGTAGCCCCGCCCCTGAACCCACACTATTGGATGAATCAGAAGTGGGGCTGCTCTACATTCAAATCAATGTTTTTAAAGTAGTGCTGGGTGTTGATTAATCACATCCAAAATACATATACAGTGATCCCTCGCTACTTCGCGGTTCGTTTATCGCGGATTCACGACTTTTTCTTTGGAGCCTTATTCAAGGGAAATTC
>JAUMHI010000051.1:16630177-16640226 GCA_032359435.1 Enteromius unitaeniatus
AGGGTTTTAAAAGTCTGAATACTGAATACGTACCTGTTAAATAAATACTGTAAATATGGTGTCCCTACTTCGCAGATCGCGGCCAGGTCTGGAACGCATCTACCGCGATAAACGAGGGATCACTGTACATTTTTTTTATTTACATAATATACATGAAATATGTGTATATTTATTATGTAGCTATAAATGCACAGACATGTATTTAATTTTTTTCTTAATAAATATACTTTTATATTAGTGATGATTAATCGCATCCAAAATATATTTGTTTACATATACACGTGTGTATATATTTATTAAGTACATATAAATGAGAATACATGCATGCATATATTTAAGAAAAATGCCATTTTTAAATATATTCACACATTTTAGCACATACATTTTTATGAATATAAATAAATAAATATATGTGAATCAAATATTTTCACAATATATGCTGTATGTGTGTGTATTTATATATAGCTACATAATAAATCTACACAGTATAAACGAATATTATGTAAATACAAATGATTTTGCATGCGATAAATCACGATTAATCACTAGTTTATACATTTGAATATATCAACATATAAGAATAATTCTATAAATGTAAAGGTACATATTAAATATACACAGAACATAAATATTGTATAAACAAAAACTTATGCAGTGATCAGTAAAGAGCACAGATCTGTCATCCCTGTCCTTGGATCTGATCTGACCTCCTGGTTTTTGTCGGGGTGTGTGTTGTGATCCGGGTGAGTATCGTGTGTCTGATAAGCGCTTCTCTGGGAGCGTGTCAGCGACTACAGGAGTCATTTACACTGCGGCGTAATGAGAGAAAGCCATTACAGGGCTTGATGTGTGTTTTGGGTGGGATTTCTAAAAGCCTGCGTGTGGGAAAGTGCTCATTTTGTCTGTGTGGTCTGGCTTTGGCGGCCGTAGGCTTGTTTGAATTAAACCCAGCGGGCCGGCGTCGCTCGTTCCGTGTGAAAACGTTCGTTAACGTCTGATGACGATAGGTCATCGCAGGTCACGGACACTTGAGCTCGATCATTATGGGTTTAAATGGCTGATGGCATCATTAGAAGAGCAGGTGGGCAATATAAAGATGACGTTTAGCACAAAATAAACCCAGAGAGTAGCGCTGCACCGTCTTCACTCTCACTCTCTATTCTTGGAATATTCCAAGAAACGTACTTTATTATTCAGATTATTATTGAAGGAGTAGAGAAGTGGAATGATGTCTAGAGTCATCTCTTGGACGTTTAATGCCGTTATTGTACGCGTAAATGCACCAAACACTGCGCCTTTGTGCTCTGAATCTGCATACCCCAAGGGCTTCTGGGAGAATTTAACAAGCTTCTGATGTTCCTGGAGAACGGAGGCGTGTGAGATTCCTTCACTGAAGGTGAATTTCCAGCCCGGAGCTGCAGAGGTCAGAGTTTAGAGTCCGAATAATGAGCTCAGATCCTTCACCAGAAACCCTTTCAGGCCTGCTTTATCTTATTAAACACAAGCATGGCTACAAAACGTGGCAGAATGTGAAGATGCAGCAAAATAAATGAGCATTATTGTTATTTCATACACTAGCAGCCAAAGTTCTCAAACAGTGTGGCTTTATTATTATTTTTGTTAATATGGAGCGGGTTTGTTGTGGCTCGGGGTCACAGCTGCTCGTCTGTCTGCGGTCTGAGCTGCATTAGCTGACCTTTGACCCCACCTTCCGCTCGTGTAATTGCAGGAAGTGAGCGTGGCCAATGAGAGCAGAGGATTGTGGGTAAGCATTAATAAGTGTTGCTGAAGAGGAGCACAGAAAGAGCAGTCTGAGCTGTTTCCACTGAAACTCATCTTCAAAAACTTGCTTAAATGTCAGATTTTGATCTAATTCTGGTTTAGACTAAGCCCTGTCTATAAAACCCCAGTTTTTAATGAAAAGGAGTGAAATCTTATTAATGTTTAATAAAATTAGTTTTAGAAATGTATATTACTAATATTTAATACAATAAAAATAATTAAACATTTAAAGTAATTAAATATATAAATAAAAATGTATTATTGTTATTCAATAATAATAATAATAATAATAATTTTATGATATTAAATACATTATTCTATGTTTAGTGTTATTTTTTTATGAATATTTAATGATAAAATTGAACAAAAAAGTAAATATTTATTATTTTATTTATCAAATATTAATATTATGTAGTATTTCTATAATATACAATAATATTAAATATAAATATTTAATTTTTTATAAATAAAATGCTTATATAATTTTTTGGTTAAATATAAAATTAAAAATATTTTACAATTAAATGAATATTTAAATAAAAAAAAGATAGCAAAAAAAAAAGCAAGCGTACTGAGCTATTTACAAACGTGAATTCTTGAACTTGCAGTGGTTTATTGTGAAGGTCAATAGAATCTCTCGTGATTTCTATCAGTCTGTAAACACATAAAGGTGTCGCATGTGAAAGAAATAAAACCCGACACATCTCTGATCTCTCCGAGGCTCTGAAGATGAAAGCCGGCCAACTTTCTCACAGATGATTTGAGTTATTCTCTCATCAACGTGTCACTCGCTGCAGAAGAAGCGCGTCTGAGTCCTGACTCCTGATTTACGGCCCTCCGTCTTTGATTTCCTTCGAAACGGTCCGAGTCCTGCGTTAATGCGTCCCGATGCGTGCCATCCGTCGCTTGTTGATCTGTTCTCAGCAAGCGTTTTAAAGACTGTTGAACGCTCCATTAATCTCCAGCACAGATGCATTATGGGTGCTGAGTTCAGAGAGGATTGAAGGACGCTGCTCTTCTGGGACTCGGAGAAATAATAAGGTGCTTAAAAGCTTCTTCGCAGCGATGCCATAGAACAGAACCATCAGCCCTTCTTTCCTTTTTATTATCTAAAGAACTTTATTCATCATTTTATAAGGCATTCAGCAATTATTTCATGTATTTCATTTATTTATGTTTAAAAATCTATGTGTTTGGTTTCAATTATTCTTTTTTGCTCAAAGAAACTATCATTGTGGCTAAGCAGCTTCAAAATGTTTAATAAAAGAGGTAAAATACAGCAAAAGTAAAAGAAATAACTAATAAAAAATAAAATGCTTCATTTCTTTTACAAATTATATTATTAAAATATTACATATTTATAAAATATAAAATATTTATATTTTATGCATTTAGAATATGAATAAGCAAAAAAAATTAATACATAATTTCATATTTAATTTAATCAAATTTAAAAATAAATTAAATACATTTTACATTTAAAATATTAAAGATTTTAATATTTTATTAACATGTAATAAATTTACCATACATTTTACATAATAATATAAAACATTTAATAAATAACCAAAAAAAAAACGGTTCACTATTTAATAGAAAGTAAATCATATAATATAATATTCGTCAATAATAATTTTATATAAAATTGTTATATTTAATATTTACTTGGTATGTTACATGGGATTTTTAAACACCAATATGTTGGCACATAAAAATAAGCAGCTGTCTTTATAAAAACATATAACATGACTGCAGTAAAGTCTTTGACCGTGAGTCACTGAACCAGACTCTTGAACTGATTCATTAAAAAAAGAGCATTTGAACTGAATCAAATGTAGTGATTGTTTGTTACTGAAGTTTAAATTGGCTGATATTGAACTACTATACTATTTTCCTATTTAATGAGCAGATTGCAGTATTTACAAAGGTTTTGCTCGTACCGTGAGCGGTTAAAATGAGCTCAAACAGAAAGTGTAGTAGATTCAGATTCACAGGAAGAGCAGAAGACCGGCTCGTGATGGCGTGTCCATCTCACTCGTCTCAGGTTTCTGCGGGGTTCAGGTATGTCTTTATGTGCCTGGCTCCATCCATCCATCCATCATCCACACACACACACACACACACACACATGGAAGCAAGCTCCTTACAGGTTCCTGTGAAAGCCTCACACAGGTCTGAGCTCGAGTCCGTCTGTCAGCACATTAACACTCTGCTGGAGCTTCAGAGAAGTTCAGAGGACCCACAAACACTTACACTTGAGCCTAGTCCTAGACTTAAATCTAAGTTGGTCTGAAAACATGTCAGTGCCTTTGTTTTGCCTGAAGATGCACAACAGTGATGTTTTTTCTAAGATGCTTTATAAAAAATACTTCAACTATGGTTTAATCCTGGTTTAGTCTAAGACCTGTCTAAAAACCTTTCGTTTGGATGAAATTAAACAGGATTAATCAGTTTTATTAATCCGTTTTTTTCCAGTCAAATGGGAAGAAAAGATGGGGCTTGATTAGATCCATCAGGATTCAGAATATGTTGTTGTTGGTTGTTGGTATTATTAGGTGGATTCATGTCATGCAGTTATAAAAACGAACATTTTAGCATTTGACCAACATGCATTTAAACGCATGCATGAGACGACGCAGTTTTGTAGTTTCTCAGGCTGGGTGTATTTGCATGCGTTGATGTTGAGCGGATGTTAGTGGTTCGATAGGGTCTGGTGTCACAGAGGTGGGCATCTTGATCCACTTTCAGTAAAGCTCAGGGCAATTAAAGCCCCTGCAGACGAGAGCGAGGACATCCAATCTGCGGATGCGAAGAAAAGAGGTGGTGAATTACTTCAAGCTGCCGGCCGGTGCGATGTCCAGCGAGCGGCAGAAGAGCAGAGAAGAGTGCGGCTCAAATCTAATTTCTGTGGTTCTGGGAAGCGTAATGTGATTGCTGGGATGAGTCAGGACGTCTTCATCATATATGGACTGAGCAAACTCTGAATGCAGGGTGAGAAAATCCAATTGTTCGGGGTCTTAATGTGTTCATGTCTGGAGGGACAGAAAATTGCATCTTTTCTCTTCAGTTCTTCAGTGCTTTTTGTGAGGTCAGTGGGCATCAACCACAAGATACATGATACTTTCATTTATTTTCCCTTTTAATGTTAAGTTTTTATTTTATTGAATATTTATACATTTCACTTTTAGTATTTTTTTAATGTCTATATAGTTTTTATTAATATTTGTTGTAATTTTCATGGTTGGTTGTTTTATCCTTTTTTAAGACATTTATTATTATTTTTTTTGTCAGTTTTAGTTGTTTTTGTACATGAACTAAATTTGTCTTGGCATCTAGCTTTGTATTTTAGTTGGTTAGTTTTAGTTTGGTTTTAATCTTAGGAGTAGTTAACTATGAAGACTACTAGTAAAACTAATATAGTTTCTCATTTGAAAACCTCTTGAAGAAAATCTTACTGTCTGTACAAAGCGTCACATGATCAAAAGATTAACGACCAGAATCTGAAATGTATATATTTTGGCATATTTTAATTTACTTTATAATTTTTTTAGTTATAATTTTTCATTTTTATTTTTTTTCATATGCAGTATATGATTGTGTAGTTTTAATTTGAGGTATTTTAGTACATTAAGTTTATAGTTTAATATATATATATATATATATATATATATATATAATTTTAAATATTTGTATAAATATATATATTTATAATATTCACATTTTGTGAAAAACATTTTATTTAATTTTTTTTCATGTTTAGGTTTAATATTTAACATGATTTAATGTGATTGATTAATTTGACTGAATTCAGTTATGGTCATTTTGATCCAGAACAGAACAATCGTGCCCAGAATAATAAATTCAGTACAGTACAAGGTGAAATAGCTTTCAGTTTTGTCATTCAGCGCAGAAAAGCGTGATGTTTTCTTGATGTGAAGTCCTCTCAGACGGACTGGACGAGCGCTGAATAAACCTGATCTGTGTCCAGAGACGGGGACCTATTGATCTTGATATCGATCCATTTACAGCAGAGTGTACACACCCTTCCCTCCGAGATCCAGAGCAATTGATCAGCTCCACGCTCACATCAAAGCTAATGAAGTCAGCGCCGCTGCTGGGAAAATCATTATGCCTTCATGCATGCCTCAGTATTTACACTGGAGGAGATTTGCATGTTTGCTTTGGGTCTAGGCTTGCTTTTCTATGACCTAACCACGATCATTGTCGTTTAAAAGGGGTCGTTTCGTGATAAACGTGATTTTATTGGATCTGTCAAAGAAGCCGTATAAATGTACTGTCGCTTTAAGAACCCTGAACTTCTCCAGGCCATATAAGGAAATGAAATTCTGATCAAAACCTTGAGCTCATTAGCATATGCCCACCCACTGGATTTGCATTGACGTGTAAAAGAGGACGGTCTTATGTTAATGAGCACTAGGTTTTGGTGTCATAATCATTAGGATTTTCACACATTGATAAGAAGTTTTGAGCGCATATGTTAATGAGCCTACGGTTATGTGTTCATCATTTCCACTTTGTAAAGATGTTTTAAAGAACATATCATTTGCATATGTTGAAGGTTGTAAAGGAGTCTTAAAGGTACAGTAGCAAGAATTCATAGTCGTCTAATGGTAAACCTGATCTTCTGGCTCTTTTTAAGTAAGTAGAATAAATGTACTGTCACTTTAAGCAATGAAAACTTCTCCAGTCCATAAATGGAAACATATGGCAACGAAACCTTGAGCTCATTAACATACGCCCATGAATACCGAGCATGCAGTTATATGGAAATGAACATGATAAACATGACTCTTTCAATTCAATTCAGCTTTATTTCTAAAGCACGTTTACATTCAATCTTGGTTGGCCAAAGTGCTGTACAAACGTAATAAGAAAATAGATAAAAATAAGAAAAAATAAGCACATACACATTACAGAGAATTAAACGCACAAGGAAATATATGTGTTTTTAACATAGATTTGAATTGGATTTACATACGAGGCATTGTTCTATAGCCAGTGTCCAAAGAATTACAATAGTGACGTCGTGTAGAGGTAAAAGCTTGACTTATACAAGATTTACTAACTATTGTGTTGATTAATGCACATGGACAATAGTCTCAAATTAGACAAAAGTCTATAAAGTCTTCACCTAAGTGCTCTTTTATAATTGGTGTACTGCAGCTTTAAGAACTCAAAACTTTCCAGTTCATACTGTATATCTCCAGTTCATTGCATATTCATTATTCATCATACCATTGCATAATTAATATTCAGCAACTGTTTTTTCAGCAAAAGTTACTCAATATGCAATGATATATACATGTGGGTGGTCCTATGTTAATGAGCGACGTCGTAATCGTTAGGATTTTGTTTCCTTATATGGATAGTTTCAAGTGCACATGTTAACGAGCCAGCGGTTGTGTAATGATAATTTCCAAATAAGCCACAGTGTTGATGTGTGAACGTTTGGCCCATCATATCAGATGTAATTTGCATATCTGAGAGGTCATATAGATGTCTTAAAGGTACAGTAGCAAGAGCTGGCTGTTTAGTTAAATGAAATGACCACTGTTTGATGCATGAGACCTTATTTTATTAAAGTACTAAACGCTAGAGGAATATGGCCCATAGCAGGAGCGAGCGTTATAGTATTTGGATGATGTTTTGTGCTCTGGTTTTTGTCAGACGTCTGTGTTAAATAATCTTCCTCTGCGAGGCAATCGAAGGGTCGTTCAGGGCAGCCGTTCATGAAGTGCACTCGTAATGATTTGGATGTTGTTTTGAGCTCTTCTGTTGAAGTAGAAATCGTCATTTTTATCTAAAATGACTGAAATTGGTCAAGTCTGCTAATGCTTCAGTCTGTCTGACTCTGTTTGGTTGTGTACCGCCCATTTTTCATGATCCAAGTCGGTAAAAGACCCATTTTTATCTATTTTAATAACTTCCTTTATTAAGAAAGAGATTTCTGCCGTGCTATTGAGTGATGATTCTGCATTAAAGCAACTGAAATGTTGTGTGTTTGAAATCTGACACGTTTGACAGAGAAATATTGTGACATCAAAATTTTTTCCATTTGAATAACATGCGTTTAATCAAAAACAAAAGCCGCTGTTTCTCAATCTACAGCAAAAGAAATGATATTTGCAGTTTTTTTAGAGTCTGAATTATTGAGAAACTTTCCATTGTTTTGTTCTTTTCATTACTTGATCAAACTGAGTCACAATCAAATGGTTCCTTTGAATAGGTTCTTTTAATGAATCACGAAGAGAGACTTGCGTTAGTTTAACTTATTCCATGTTTATGAAGGACGGTTTAACAGATGTTTTACGGAGGCATTGAAGATGCAATATCAGACAGTGGTGCTGCTTTACAGATGATCTTTCTTGACAACGTTGGAGGTTTTGGGCTTTTGAGTTTAATTAGCATTCCTGAGCCATTAAGTAATGAGCGTGCCGCTACAGGACCTGCCGTAAACAGCTGATTTGCGCGGATGTTTCTCATCGAGGGAGCAGGTACTCTCTCCTTCTCTGAGCGTCTGCTGAGAAACACAGAACCTGAAGGAATGCCAAGAATCCCTGTGTTAAAGTTCACACTATATCTCCATCTGCGCCTGGATGGCGGGAAATGGAAGACAGCTGTGCGAGTGTGTGTGTGTGTGTGTGTACAGTATGGGATCTGATGTGTTGTGCATGATGTCAGACACATGAATCACACGATATTTGGCCGTTTTGAGATCATTAGGACTGCATGAGGGAAAAAAAGTTTCCAGGTTTGCTGTTTTTTTTTTTTTTTTAATATTACAGTCGTTTGTATATCCAAAAAAAACATTTGTTTTTATTCTATAATTTTTTTTAATTAATTTATTATAGTTAAATATATAAATAACATATTTTACTACAGATTTACTTGCTCATAATTATTATTAGTGCTGCAAGGTTGTTTTGTATAACTAGAAAGTAAATAAATATATTTAATTATTAAAAAAAAATAAATTAATTTATTATAGTTAAATGTATAAATAACATTTTATTACAGATTTACTTTATTATTATTATTATTAGTAGTAAAAAATAATACAAAAAATATATATAATTTCATAAATTTTGAATTAATTTATTATAGTTAAATATAAAAATAAATTTTTTACTACAGATGAACTACAGATTTGCTTGCTTGTAATTATTATTATTATTATTATTATTGCTGCATTATTAATTATTATAAATTCGTTTTTGTTAAAAAAACACTTGAGTTATTAAAATATTACTCTTGTATTTGCACTGTAAAATAACAAGTGTAGTATTTAGTAAAAAAAAACATAATGTATTTTACAGTAAAACTGTAAAATTACAGTGCAATGAGGAAAAAGCTCTGCAGAACCTTCTTTAGCCACAAAGAAGCTTTTGCGAAATGTTCTTCAGATGTTAAAGGTTCTTTCTGGAACCATTTAGAATGAAAAGGTTCTTCTATGGCATCATGAAGCCACCTTTATTATTAAGAGTGTGTGAAAGCCTCAGAGGATGAGCGTGAAACACGTCATCAGTCTGGTGAAAAGGGCTTATTGTGAGGCTGTGAGATTGCACTGTTCTTGCCGTTTCTTTCAGCTTCAGATGTGTTTGTAATACAAGCCTGAGCGCTTCCCGTGAGCAGTTTTGACAAGGAGCGACTGTGAGGGGAAGAAAGGAAAAACGGATGATATTTGACTCTTATACGCACTTCATCCATCTTTTCAACCTGTTTTCGATGAGAGGTTCAAATGCGTTTCACATGTGCTGCACTCACAGCCTCCTCTGTTTTCTCCAGATTATCAGCTGAAGTTTGCATATGACCGCTCTGTGCGTGATGGACCAAACCTTTGCATATTTTGCATAATTCCAGATTGAATCATTCGGACACAGCTGCAGAAGAGCCCTGATTAGATGTTTCCTGGAACACAGAGTTTTAGAACCTTTGTTTTTGACAGGAATATTTTTAATATCTAGCATGTATATTGTTCATGTACAGATGATCAGATCAAACTAAAAAATATTTTTAACTGATGAAATCATTAGTGTTCTAATCATCTTGGAAACCACTATATATATATATAATTAAACTTGCATTAATTAAAATTATTTGATATAAAAAATATGCAAATAAAAATAAATATTATGTGTTTTATATATTAATATTTTAGAATTGTGCATTTGTGTGTGTGTGTGTGTGTGTGTGTGTACCTGGTATTTATCACCTTATGGGGACCAGTTGTCTCCACAACAATAGGA
>JAUMHI010000051.1:16647147-16685304 GCA_032359435.1 Enteromius unitaeniatus
GTCTCCAGAACATGGCGCCCGCAGCAACACTACAGACACAATAATAGCTCCGCCTTCTTTCTTTGAGGAAACGTTTGGGTGGTGTTTGAAAATAAACCCACTCTGTGACGGAGAGAAGTGAAGGCGTATTTAAGCGAGGGGTTTTAGGAGGGTGTGGACAAGTCATCATTTTTATAAAGAATAACTGTTTGGTTTTGAAACTTGAATTTTTGCACTAACAGCTTGTAACACTCCAAAGAGAAAGAAACTCTTACAATCACCTCATATGACCCCTTTAATGTGTTTTTAACTTAAGCCATTGCTTCTGGCTGAAATATGTGTTAAATACATAACTTTTTTGTTGTCTTGTTTTACAGTTAAATATACACTGTGGGAACACGTTGCTTAAAGCCTTTATTTATAATGCATTATAAAAGTAACATTAATTACGGCTCATAATGCTTCATACAATCTCATGGATAATTGTTACCCTTCATTTTAAATTCAGTTGTAATTATTTACAACAAGATATGTTTTGCAGTGCACATTATGAATGCATTATACCCTTTTTTTTTAAATGCATTATGTATAAAGGCTTTAAATAAAAATGTTGGCAATAATTATTTCATTTCAGATTAACATAAGAAACCCTGCTCAGGAGAATATGTTAATGTTGATTGTGGTGAACGAGGGGGCGGTCTCTGGTGGTTTGTGTGTTCAGCGCTCATCTCTGTTTTTATAGGAGCCGTGTGATGCTAATCCAGAGCAGCTGCTGCTTTGTAAACACAATTAACCCTGGTAATTGGTGGATGCTGGTTTTACGTTTCCTCTCTCGGTGTGCAGCGGTTGATCACGTGTTTGTGTTTCTCTCTTCATCGTTGAGGAAACTTTAATATGGTGAAGTAGAGGTGGAATAAACTCTGACTTGAGTGTTTGATTTGTTCACACACAATAAACTCTGACTGCTGTGTGTTATTTTATTTTTATCTCTAATTTTAATGTTTTTTAAATTCTGTTGTTTTAGTGTTGCTGGGTATATTTTAGTATATACATACATTTTATACCTAATAGAGCCCGGCCGATATTAGGCATTTTCCAAACAATCGGTATCTGCATTTATAATGGCCGATAAATTCATATTTAAAAAATAAAATAAAAACGGACGATGCACCCGTAGGTAACTTTGATTTGGTGGTTGTTGCTATTGTGTTTTTGTTCAAAGGACTTTCCGTTTTATATCTTAAATTTTTATTTTTATATATTTTATTTATTAGAACTTTAATATATTTTGATGTTCCTCTGTTCTGTTGTGACAATAAAAGAAACAAGTTTCTTTTTAAAATGCATTAACATATTATAATAGTTAAAACTCAGAAATAACTACAAATAACTAATGTTAGGGAAATCTGTTAATGTTTTGTTTGCGTGTTCCTGAAATTAAAATAAATAAATTAAATATTGGCCGATATATAGGAATATCGAATTTTAAAACCAACAAATATTTGTATCGTTATCTGCCTTCAAAATCCTTTATCAGTCGGGCTCTAATACCTAATAATTATTATATTTCTAAAATTATAAAACATATATATGCTGTTAAAAATATTTCATAACGATTAATTAATTGACGTGAATCTCAGTGAACAGAACTAAACTGATTCACTAAAGCAGACTCTGAATGACCCGAATCAGTGAAATGAATCAGATTCTCTGCACGTTGTCACACTACACCACTACTTTATTCTCTACTATTGTAGTGACTATTTTTAGTTAGTTTCCGCCCAAACTGGTTGAGACAGAGCTGGTTGAATAGTATTTAAGTTTGAAGTGAAGTTTAGCAGATATAGTGCATGATGGGACAGGAGTCAGGCCAGATGCTGTAGTTCAGGGTTTATTGGCTTTAGTTTCTCTGCCCATCTCCTTCAGGACCAGGTTCCTTGTTCTTTGATCCTGATGGATTCTCTTTGGCATAAGAATAATATTTCTGATCTGCAAGGTGTGACGGCTCGCTGGAAAACTACCCCACCGCTTTGAAATCCATCCAGATTGTAATTTTCAGTTTAGGAAATTGCGAGTGTTGAGCGCTTTATGAAGTCTTGCTCAAATAATCACACTTCTGCTCTTATTATCTGTGCTACTTCTGTAAAGTCAGTGTCTTTCAGCCAGGTTCTGATCCCAAAATATAATGTTATAATGCAGGTCTATATATTAAAATGAGTGATGTTAAATGATTAATCACATACAAAACAGAAGTTTTTGTTTACAAAAAATATATGTACTGTGTATATTTATTATGCATATATAAATACACATGCATGCATGTATGTATATTTAGAAAAAAATATATACATTTATATTATGCATAAAAATATTTAATATACATAACATATTTGCTTAAATATAAACATGCATTTGTTTGCATTTATATATAAATAATAAATATACACCGTACAAACACACACATTATGTAAACAAACTTTAATTTGAGATATGATTATTCATTTGGCAACACTAATTAAAACTAACATGCATAGTTATGAGTGTTTGTCTTAGTTTTATTTATTTGTATCTAGTATAATTTAATTTAGTCTTTTGAATTCAATATTTAATATTTATGCGTGTTTCGATGCAATAAGTATAAGCTAAATATCTAAATATAAAACTCATAATTTTACTGTATTTTTTATACAGTAAAATTAGTTTACATTTATTTACTTTATTTTATATATACATTTTTATATTATTATTTGAATACATGTGCGGTATGTAGATTGATTAAACGCACACACACACACACACACACACACACACATATTTCTTTCTTTCTTTATTTGTTTAAGGATGCGTGTCCATTCCATTCCATTAACAAAGTCAAAACAAAGATTTTACAGCAATACTGTGTCTTGAGGTCCATGTTCTCATGATTTCTTTGAGAAGGCATGACTGGACTGGGTTTAATAAGCTATGTATGCTTCAAAAGAAGACATAATCTCAGTATTCCCCGGTTCTTCCTCTGAATCTCTGTGTTTACGAGGGTTGGAAGCATTTGTTTTGAGTTGGCGGCGGTCTGGAGAAGTGTTGATGTTAGCAGAGCTTGAGAAGGTCAGCTCCAGATACCTCGAGTACCTCATCTAAAATAACCTCGAGGGGTTTGTTTGTTTCTGTCGACACTGTTTGATGCATTGAAGGCACCTGTCATTCTATAAATAATATATTATAAATCTAAAATGATTTATCCTGTCAGTCATAACACTTCTGGCCTTGGCTTGTCTGTGGTGTGCTGACAGTCATTTTAAAAGATAACATAAATAACTAGATTTCAAATAAAATAAATAGTATCAAATATTTAAAATGTTTAATTATTTCATATTAAAAAATAAAGAACAAATACGATATTAAAATGCTTTCTTATGCATTACAGTTTTGAGAATAGGATGATAAATGTTTCGATTTGTCATGAAAATAACATCCCAGTTCAAAAATAAAATCTTTTAAATATGCTTTATTTTCTTAAATATTCGTAATAATACTATGATAGAGTAATTACTCACAATGACATTTTTGCATTACATTATTATATTTATTATATGAATATGTTCATATATAAAACAGATGTACGCTCTTTTGTATAGCTACTGTAGCTGTGGTGTGTGTGGTGTGTGTGCTGATGAATGAAGGGTGTTTGGATGTAATCCTCTCGGATCGGGTCTGGTTTCCTCTCACACCTGAGCCGGAGCACACCTGAGCGCACAAAAGCCTGTTATATCACAGCTCCAAAACAATTACAATCACTTACACCCAGAAACACGACACACGAGAGCATGCTAATCACCTCCGCCGCTCAAGCGTGTCGTGTCGGGTTGCGTGTGTGTGTGTGTGTGTGTGATTAGACGCTAAAGCAGTGCTGGAATGTGGCGTCTCCCGCAGCGGGTTGTGAATCTGCTCGGTAACGTGAGCCGCAGAATAACACTCAATAATGTGTTTATGTGACGCTCGTGTGTTTGGGTTCAGCACACGCTCTTAACACACACACACACACACGCTTACACAAGCCCTCTCACACACACTTACTCAGGCTTACACAAACTTTCTCTCTTCCACTAACACACACACACACACACACACACACACACACCTACACAAGCTCCCACACATTTACACACACACACACACACGATATAAGCATGTATGTTTGTTCAGAGATGGAGTGATTTAGATAGGTGTACAGGTGGCTGAGGTCAGTGTTGTTTGTTTGACATCAGTTGTCTGCAGGTCCGTGTCTGACGAGCTGTGATGTGATGTATGCTGGTCTCATCGCTCAGGTTTAGCTGAGGATTTCCTTTTGTTTGAAAGCATTTCTCTGTTATTCTGTATCCGGGGGATCCTGTTACAGGTAAAACACTGTGATGTCACAACTCTCAGGTGGGCCGCCAAAAGCAGCTTTCAGCACCTGCTGCATCAGAACATCAAAAAATAAGTAGATAAATTTAAATATATACATATGTGTGTGTGTGTGTGTATCTTTTTTATATATATATGTGCTGTGAAATGATTAATCATGATTCGCATCAAAATAAAAGTTTTTCTCTATATAATATTTGTATGTATAAACTATATATAAATACAAACACATGCATGTATATACTTAATGAAAATGTGTTGTTTATATATTAAATATATTTAGATAGAATATTAAATAAAAGAAAATAAATGCATTTACATGTAAATACTTTCAAAATATATACTGTACGTCTGTGTTTAAATAAACATAATAAATAAACACAGTATAAACATATTATGTAATCATGACAGCACTAGTGTGTGTGTATATATACACGTGTGTATAAATGTATATTTATTTATTTTTCTGAGTTATAAATTAATGTTTAACTCATTTTGTATGTTTAACTAGTCAACTTACAGACGAAATTACAAAATAGTACAGCATACAACATAAAATAAAAGCAAGCGTATATAATTATAGTGATATACGTGACTCTGGATCACAGTCATAAAGTTCAGTTTCTGAATAAATCATCTTTCCATTGATGTATGGTTTGTTATGATAGGACAATATTTGGCCGAGATGCAACAATTTGAAAATCTTTGGATTTAAGGGTGTTAATATTGAGTAAACCACCGTTAAGGCTGCTGTCTAAATCAAGCTCTTAGCAATGCATATTACTCATCCAAAAATTCTGATTTGTTTTATGGAAGGACATTTACAATATCTCAAAGAAAATTACAAATATCTTCATGAAACATGATCTGTACTTATTATCTAGAAAAATATGTAAGTTTGACGCATACAATGTATTGTATGTATACTGTTTTTTTTTGTTTTTTTTTTTGCTGTAAAATTCTGGTAATAAAAGCTGCCATGTATTTACCGTAAATCTGAGAGATTTACAGTATAGTGCAGCTGTAAACAGAACGGTCTGTGGGTTTCTGCGAGGGGAGGTGAGCGTCAGCGGCGATGAGAAAATAGATGGAGACAGACGTGTGCAGAGGGCTGACAGTTTGATGGCATTCTCGCTTTGTTCCATGAAATCACAGACACAGCAGATGCAGCCAAACTCCCAACAGCTGTGCAGCTCTTCTGAGATCTCCGCTTACACGGCCTGGTGGGCCTCACACACACTCACACGCCACACATATATATGCACAAACCGCACCAAAAAATATATGTGTGTGTATATGTATGGGGGTGTGTGTGTGAGACAGAACAATGGCTGTTTTTCTGTTTTTGTTCAGGGAAAGCTGCTCTTTGCTCTCCAGAGCTGTTTATTGGATGTGTGTGTGTGTGGAAACTTTTTTTTAAGGCCTTAAACACACATTCTA
The DNA here is from genome assembly GCA_032359435.1 of Enteromius unitaeniatus. NCBI lineage: Eukaryota > Metazoa > Chordata > Actinopteri > Cypriniformes > Cyprinidae > Enteromius > Enteromius unitaeniatus. The sequence goes on from JAUMHI010000051.1 coordinate 16,652,968, forward strand.
TTGTTTCTTTCGGCCTGATACTGCTGCTGAACTCTACAGGTTTTAATTGTGCAGCATACGTTTGTGTGGCCTCTAGAGGACGAGATCCCGCTGATCCAGTCCAGCTCATGTCTCAGAGTCTTACCTAGAAAAGAGTTTGCTTCACAGTGTTTCCCCAGAAAGAGCTTGATCATTTTATATCCCACGCTCCACTCTTTATGACTTCACTTCTTCAGAGGAACACGGAAAGGAAATATTAAGCAGTCTTTATCTTTTTTTTTTTAAATGGATACACAAAGCCATTTTATTTAATTATTATAATTATTGTTATTTATTTATTTCCTTTTTTTGCTAAAGTGGAAAGATGAATATATTTGTATTTAATATGCATTTAATATGGATTGACATTTATAAGTAATTTATTTTAAGTACAATATGAGAGTCATTTTGAGTAAATCAGTTTCAGTCTGTTCCTCACATAAAACATAACTTCAGAAGACTAAAGAATAGACTAGAGAATAAAATGCACAAGATGTATGGAGTATTTTATGATGCTTCGTTGTCATTTTTAGTGGTCAGCAACATCTGTGAGAGAGAATCCTTGACAGAGTTTCTTTCTTTTCTTTCATCAAAGAGTCACATGTGTTTATAACTATATGAAGTAGTGATGTTTTGGTGGACTGTCACTTTAAGAGCAAGTCTTGGTGTTTATTTATTGGGGCTGTCGGCTGAATCTGTTCTTCCAACAATAACAGCTATTCCTGATCATTGTGTTCATGATGGAGTTATTTATAGAATAATCACTGGAATAAAGGATGAGCGCTGTAAAGAGATTCTTTCACATAATAAACAGCACATTGAGCTGGATTAATGAAGTGAGCACATCTGATAGATGAGGTCATGAGGACAGTTTTACATCATAACAGTGAAGCAATGAAGATATGACACAGTAAGATATATGAACATGTTGAATTTCTGTGTGTGTGTGTGTAAATATATACTGAAATGTATATCTACTTACAAATACAAATAATACTATATTAGAAAATAATATATAAAATATTAGAATTATTTCATATGTACATTATTACATATTATATTAGAGAAAAGAATATATTAAATGTATTGTTAATTTTAATTATATACAAATTAAATACAAATATTTATATTTAACATAAATATTTTACATTATTAAATAGAAATATAATTTCAATATACAGTGTATGTGTATATATATATATATATATATATATAATGACATTTTACAAAAGTATATTTAAATAAAACATTTTTATTCTCATATATAAATATATTTTAAAATATGTATATGTTAATATTCATTACACTGCATGTTTATTAAGTTAAATGTATAAATATAATACATTTAAAAAGCACACACACACTTAAAGAATTGAATAATTATATGTAATTTATTAGTAATATTAGTAATTTAAAAGCGTTAGGGTAATTTGTAATGATTAAATGTATAATGTATATATTATTAACGTTTATATTAATTAATTGTATATGATTCATATGGACAGGAATGCAAGTATAATTTAAGCGATTGTTTATTAATTTTTCCATGGCTGCGGTCTGGTTTTATTATATGGAAATCAGTGTGAAATTTGAGCTGAACTGCTACTTAAGTTTTCCACTGAAGAAAAAGTCTTAAAAGTGATTTGGTCCAAACAGCATGAGAGTAATATTCAGTGATGATGAGCAAATAATGAGTGTGTTAATTGAGTCATGTCTTCTAAGTGAAAGTGTCTGGTCTTCTGAGGTTGAGCAGAGCGGAGCTGATATCATTAGTGGTTAGTAACTGCTGAGATCAGAAACACGCTGTCAAAGCTGACCCTAAACAAGCCTTCATCAGATAAGAGCTGGCCTTCATCCGTCAGCTGTAATGAGATCTTAAGTAGAAGAACGGGTATCTTACCTGAACATGACCCCACTAGAAGTTAAAGACACTTCAGTAGAAGATGTTTATTGTACTTAATAAGTATGAAAAGTAATTGCTTTCCACATTGCTTGACCGTCTGAAGACTTCATTATCCAGTTATCAGCTCATATAACAGTATAACAGTAGTCATATAACTAATAACAGTAGTTCTAATATCATTTTCTGTAAAACTTTGTTTTCTTGTTATTTGGATGAGAGTGACATCCATTCATATTAAATAATCAAATCTATTATAAAATAATATTTGTTAAGAAATACTTAGGATAGTAAGTAAAGGTCATGCCCCATGAAGATATTTCATAAATGTCCTACTGTAAATATATCAAAACTTATGTAATAAGTTTCAAGAAATTAATTTGAACAACTTTAAAGGTGATTTTCTCAATATTTAATTTTTTTATTTTTTTGCATCCTCAGATTCTAGATTTTCAAGTAGTTGTAACTCAGCCAAATATTGTACTATCATAATTGATTCTTATGACTGGTTTTGTGGTCCAGGGTCACACATATTAATTGTGTGTTGAGTGTTTAAGGTGTTAGATTGTATGTTACTGTGTATCCTGATCAGGACAAGTGTGTGTGTGTGTGTGTGTGTGTGTGTGCCGCTGACCCTAATGATGAGCATGTGATGAGGAACCTGTGGTGAATGAGAGCTTTCTGTGACGGAAGCGGTTATGGATCAGGTGCTGCTAATTGAACCAGTCTGTATTCAGAGACACCGGTCACAGGGGTCACGGTGTGTGTGTGTGTGTGTGTGTGTGTGTGTGTGTGTGCACCTGGTATTTATCACGTTATGGGGACCAATTGTGCCCACAAAGATAAGAATACCAGTACATTTTGAAACAAGCTTATAAAACATAGAGTTAAGTTTTTTTTTTAAAAAGTGTGTGTAGTTTCCTGTAAGGGGTAGGTTTAGGTGTTGGGTCAGAAAGTTTATGAACAGCAAACAGTAAAATGAACAGGTTGAGTCTTTTTACAGGATATATTTGTTTTTGCTGGAAATATAACTCCCCAAAATAGTTTATATAATCAATAATAATAATTGTTACTACAACAACAATAATAATTATTATTATTTTATAGGAATAGTTCAGCTATAAATTATATTAAATAGTTTCTATGTTACATGATGATGTATAAATTGATAATAATAAAAATAATAATGTAAAATATATTAAATATATTTAAGAGTATTTACAATCTGTATTGTTAAAAGCGCTATATAAATACAAGGGACTTAACTTGACTTTTTGATATTTATAAAAAAAAAAAAAAAAAAATGTACTGTGTATATTAAGTACACAGTACACACACACATATTATGTAAACAAACTTTTAATTTGGATGTGATTAATAGTTTGTCAGCACTACCAAGAGCATTTTATATATGAAAAATGGAAACTGGTTTTAATCACATAAATAATAATAATAATAATATATATTTATTAGTGGTGTCAAAATTAGTGCGTTAACACATGTAAAAAATTTTTTTCCTTAGATTAATGCATTAATATGCATTAACATATGGCAGGGGCGTGGCTAGGATAGGTCACCCCAATCACAACTGCTGCTTCTGTCACTTTTTCCATGCATTTATTCAGTCAAATACATGCACAAAGACACCAGAGCACGCTGTAGGCTGTATCCTTTCATTTCAAAGCGTGAAATAAGCTACGCATGCAACGTCGTGGTCAGTTAAGTCATGAAGCTTCCTAAAAGACGCTTAAAGCTGCCTTAAAACGTGTGTTTGAAATGTTCTGGAGCAGCCCAGCGCTGTCTCACTCATCTAACACGCCGCACCTGAAGTGGCTCAGAAAAGAGTTAAGAGTAAATAAGATTTGTGTCAGAACTGCGTCACATTCAGCAGCAGCAGCAAGTCCAGGTACTTGATTATTATTATTTAATTTGGAACATGATAGACCTGATAAAAGATGAGATGCTTGATGTTAATGGAGTGAATGAGTGTTAAAGCAGCACGAAGGTGTGTGTGTGTGTGATGCAGTGGTTTATTTGCGGCCGGGTGCTGCTCTACTGTTTGTCATCGGCTGCCAAAACAGTGAGTAACATGAGGGCTGTGCTCATCTGAAACGCTTCAGACGGAGATTCATCACACATCCGTCTTGTTTTCACTTGTCTTCAGCTTTACAGTAAGTGAATGGAGTGAGATTTCAGAGATGGATAGTGTTTCCAGCGTTTATCGACTACAGAGAGGCAGCAGGTTATGAAGATGCATTAGCAGAAGAGAAAACACGGCTCGGGATGAGAGATCGATCCGCTCACATGAACAGCAGCAACTGATGAAGAAAAACAGGCTGTTTCTCCAGAGAACCTGTGCTAATAATCATTCAACATTGCACATTAACATTTCACTTCCATAATGGGGCATTTTGTGGTGAAACAGGATATTAGAAAATATAATAATAATATATTAGTATGTATTTGTGTGTTAATCACACATATACTGTACATGAACTTTCAAAAGTTTGCAATGGTGCTTCAATGTTTGAGTAAAAATGTGTTTTAATGATTTAATAACTATATAAAAATAGTCTTGGTGAGCAGAAGAGACTCCATAGTGTCAGCTCAGACATCGTTGAAGCAATAATTGACAGTAAATAATGCCCTCGTGTAGTTTGGGTGCACAGAATCTGTGTTTTTGAGTCTGGGCATGTGTTTTGTCGTGACACTCGGGCGTCTCAGTACAGACTGTGTCTGCTCTATATTTGTGGAGCTCCACACCTGCTGTCGGCTCAGTGTGTTTGTGTGCTGACAGCAGACACTCATTTGTTTTGCTATATTTGGGAGGAGTTTGATCGTTGTTTTTATACTGACCTAACAATATTTTTTATGTCCCTCCTCTAACCTTGCCCCTAAACCTACCATCACACAAACACTTTGCTATTTTTACCTTTTAAGATAAACTTTATTTAGCATTGTTAATCATTTATTTTGCTTGTGAGGACAGACCAAATGTCCTTACAAAGTCAAAAATGTCCGGTTTTACTATCCTTGTGGAGACATTTGGTCATAACTAGAGCAGAACATACACACACACAGACTCAAACTCACTTTTAATCTTTTCATTTATGACTTATGACTGATTTTGATCAATGTTTCCCTCTTTGGGAAACCTACTTTGTCAAAATGTAATATTAAAATATTAGGGTTCATGTGTTTGTTTGATTGTAAGTGCTGCCCGCTGATGCACTGATTGTGTGTGTGTGTGTGTGTGTGTTCTGGATGTTAATTGGCGAGTGAAGCAGGTGGCGCCGCCGGTCTCTCAGAAGCTAGTTAGCGCAGTGCTGTGTGACGGCTTTGTCTGTACAGTGTGAATATGAACGCTGGTGCGTGAACTCTTGACACGGCCGTTCATCCATAATAACAGTGTGGTACATCTGAGCCTACCACACACACATCATACACACGGTTAATATTAATCATTCCCTCCACTCAAGAGCTTTACACTCATTTTTTTTCCAGTTTCTCTCTGATCCTGATGTAAACAGCCTGTTTTTGCTACTGTATCTTTAAAACTTAATAATGCACATGCCCCCTGTTTGGACCTTTTAAAAACAGCTGACGAAGATTTACCGCTAATCAAAGAACCGGCTTTACTCTCGAGATGAGCATAATATATCCTTCGATTTGTATCGCCCAGCCCTAATTACAGTCTATATCTAAGTTACTACAAACAACAAAACATATCAGAAACTAATAAAAAAAGAATAATTTAAATATCATATAAAATAGATTAGTCAGACAGAAGAGAAGAGAATAAAATAGAAACTATTAATTTAGCATAATTAAGATACTATTGTGTTTTATTAATTTTTCAAATTAGTCTTTGTTTTTATATTCACACTTTAAATTGCGTTTTAATTTTAGTAGTTAAATACTGCCTTTATAACAACTGAAATAAAACCTGTTTAATTTTTAGATATTTTTTAAATATTTAATTAAATGCATCGTAATTTTTTAAATAGTTTAATACATTTTATGCATAGATTCTTTTTATGGTTTTAGTTTTTTAAATAGTAATCCTGAATAGAATGATGTGGAATAGAATAGAGTAGAATAGAATAGTGTTGAATTAGTGTTGTTTTAGAGTCATTGAGATACTGTTCTCTCACTTTTCACTTTTTTCCCTTTTTCTTTTTGCTTTTCACAATTTCAAACAAAAATAAAAATTAAAAAAAAGTTAAAATTAAGTTTTTAAAATTAAAATGTAGTTTTAGTTAACTGCAATTATCTTGAAGTATTCTAAATGGAACAGAATAGAATATGAAAGAATAAAATAGGATAGAACAATGGAACAGAACTTAATAGAATAGAATAGAACACAACAACAACAACATAATAAAATAAAACAACATGATATAATAGAACAACAGAATAAAATAGAATAGAACAGAACGGCAGGATAGAATAGAATAGAACAGACTAAACTAGAATAGAACAGATCAGACTACACTAGACTAGAACAGAATAAAATAATAGAACCGAAAAAACAGAACAATAGAATAGAATAGAAGAGAACAAAATAGAAAATAACAGAACAGAATAGAACAGACTAAACTAGAATAGAATAGAACAGATCAGACTAGACTAGACTAGAAAAGAATACAATAATAGAACCGAAAACAGAACAATAGAATAGAATAGAAGAGAACAAAATAGAAAAGAATAGAACAGACTAAACTAGAATAGAGTAGGATAGAACAGATCAGACTAGACTAGAACAGAGCAGAAGTGAGGACAGTCTGAGTAGAGCTGAAGCACAGACTGCTGGACTCTAATGTAATCAGGCAGGTGTGGAGGTCAGCAGGGGTTTATGGGTCGGGGTCGTGACCTCTGGTGTCGGTTTGGCTTTGTTGGACTGTCTTAATTAGAGCCTTTGGGTTCCATTGTGCACAGACACTTAGCAACAATCCCTTCATTAAACGCTCCTGTGAGTTTGGCAGGTCGGCCGTGTGTTTTCGCACATTAATAATAGAAAAAAAACATCTGTGGTCTTCTGGAGATGACCACTATCACAGCTACACTTCCAACAGACGGCTATTACAGGTCACTACAACCAGTACTTACAATAAATAAACCTATTTGACTATAGTGTGTATAAAAAGAAAGTAAAATAACTACAACTGAAACTAAATAAAAACATAGACATATAAACTAATTTGTATCAATTAAATTAATAATAAATCAAATTATACATCATACACAATGTATGTTATAAATTATAAACAAAAGCAATGATGAATTCTAATAAAGTAATACTAAAATATAAAAAAAAACTAATATATTAAAACAATAACAATGAATAGTAATTTATAAATACACTAATGTATATAATTCTAAATGATAATACATATAATACAGAATTATAAAAAAAAAAATATGATAGTAAACCAAATTATAAAATACTTAAATAAAACCTAATGTAAAAATATATTCTTTAATTTTAGTAAATAATGGATAATAAATACAATTATAATGAATAAAATATATACAATGTATAAAATTATTCATTTTAATAAATTAAAAAAACTAAATTAGATTAAAATGTAAATAAAAATACAGAAATTCTGAAATAATTCTAATATTTTCTAGATGATTCTGAAATAACTGTTAACAGTTTCAAATGTTAATGTATTTGCACATTAGAGAGAAACAAAACATGGAAAAATTGTATTAACGGTGATATAATAATTGGCTGAATTATTGCAGGTGTTAATGCATGAAGATGAATGGCAATGTTATCCAGCTCGTTCTGCGGTGTATGTGTGTGTGTGTGTGTGTAGAGTGTTTGTTGAAGAACGTGTTCTGTCTGGGTTTTTCTCATCAGGGGTTTTGGGTGTTGCTCACTTCAGCGCTGGAATGATTCTGTCTGGAAGTGTTTTACTGCATCATCAGTTCTCAAAACCATCACACACCCTCAGATCTGACTTCAGTTTCAGTCTGAACCATTAATATTCTGAATTAGCTTTTACGTGCAGTTATCAATGCATCTCTTTAATTGTTATTAAAGTTAATTGACTGGTTTATTTTGTTATTCATATTTTTTATGTTTCTCTTTAGCTTTCATTTCGTTACAGTTTTAGTATTAAACATTTGTAGTACCTCAATACTATTTATTAACATTTTTAATTAGTATTCAAGTTTTATTAACATTATTTGAATTGAATTATTTTTTTTCATTCAAGTTAATATATAAAAATTTATTTTTAGCAGTCTTATTTTCATTATTATTATAAATGTTTCTAACTTAATATAGCAGTAATTTTAATTCCTGCTTACAGTATTTTAATATTTACTTAATCTTTTTTTTGTTATTTCAGTTGTGTTATTTCAACTTCAACTAATATCAACTAATTTCAGTTTTCAACTATGCAGGCTCTTATTTATGCAAAAAAAAAAAAAAATAATATATATATATATATATATATAAATAACCATCATCAGTGACATCACTGTGATATTTGCATACTAACTCCTGATTGGTCAAGTTTTCTGGCTCTTTAGGGCCTGTGGTTTGAGTCCACCCTCACATAAACTCTGTTTTTCTCCTCTTGCACACAGAAGCTGATTCGATGTTTTAAGGCTGTAGTGAACTCACTGACATATCGCTTTTATAAAATGTCAAACGGCAGCAGCACTGTTAATAATCAGAAGAAACAAGCTCATCTGATGTGAATTTCGAGTCTCTCACGGTGTGATGATTTGGCACACTAACTGACATGAGTCTCATTAGTGCGCGAGGGAGAAACTTCTGCCTTGATGATGGAAAATCACGCCGTGTCTCCATCTGTGTGTGTGTGTGTGTGTGTGTGTGTGAGGAGGCCGGATCATCCACAGGTGTGCCAGATTTAACCTGTTTACTAGCAAACATCTGATCATTTGAAAGCTCTTAGATACCTTCCAATGGTTTAACTAAACGTTCATAATAATAACAATAATGTCAGGTAAGTTTATAAAACAATAATATAAATACATTTTTAAATTATTATATATTATTATATATATTAATTATATATTTTTTTCAATTGAATGATTAACAATTGAACAATAATATTGTCCTGTGCAATTTCTTTTTTTGAAAAGCTATTGTAATTTTTCTCATCTCCATTTTATTGAAAATCTAAATTCTAATAATCATAAAGAATATTGGTTGATCACTTAAGCGTTTCTAAATAATTATTGCAATTATATATTTTTTAGGTTTATGATTTAATACAAATAATAATAATAATAATTTATTTAAAATAATAATTAAAAAAATATATTTTAAATAATAATTTAAAAAAAGGTACTCAAATGAGTGCAATAATTAATGTAATCAAAATAATCTAAACAGTTCCTTTAATTCTATGGCAAACAATGTTCTGCACAACTGAGGTTTACTGTTAAATTAAAACACAGATGACAAATTATTATTCTTTAAAAATAATGTTTAGTAATACCTCTATTAATATTATTGATATTATTTAAGATTATTAATTATTTCATTTATTCTGCCCTGTGTGTTTTGTATTTATTGTTTTTGTATTCGGTAGAATTCACTCAGATATTGAGTTCTCATCAGTGCACACACTAACACAAGCACACTACTGAGTGAAATCCAGAAACTCATGCAGTTATTATAACATCTGCAGTCACAATTTATATCAATATGAGCCACACAGTGAGCCGTTTGAGATTTTACAGCCCCGGCGGTTGACTGCTGAGACATTTTTCTGCAGTCTGAGCTAGCTAGTTAGTTAGTACTTGGTTTTTGAAAAGCCATCTTTTGGATTACAAGTTCAGGTATTGACCTGCTAATTCACCACAAGCTTGTGTGTGTCAGAACGCAAACACAGCTGAGCAAAGCAGACTCAACACAGCCGGGTGTTATGTTTTCTGTAGGGAAGTGAGTATATACTGTGTGTGATGCTCTCAGGTTAGATGTTTACTGGCGTCGCCATTTGCGCAATCCTCACTTGCCAGTTAACATACAGAACATTTTGTTCGGGGTCAGACAGAGTTTTTTTTTTTTTTGTAAAGAAGTCTCTTTAGGCTGCATTTATTTGATCAAAATACAGTAAAAATAGTCAAATATTATTGCAATTCTTGAAAAAGAATGTATGTTAAATGTACATTACTGTTCAAATTTTGTGGTTGGTAAAATATCTTAATATTTCTGCAAAGTCTGCACACCAAGGCTACATTTATATGATCAAAAATTGTGAAATTGTATTAAAATGTTACATAGCAGGTGGCTGTTACAGTGTGTTTGGGGTCAGTAAAATCTTTCTGAAAGATGTCCCTGCTGCTCACCAAAGCTATATTTATTTAATCATAAATACAGTAAAAACTGTGAACTATTATTACAATTTAAAATATCTGTATTCAATGTAATTATACAGTAAAATTTAATTTATTTCAGTGATGCACTGCTGTATTTTCAGCATAATTACTAGTCTTCAGTGTCACATGATCTTTGAAAAATCATAATAATATGCTGATTTGCTGTTCAAAAAACATCTCTGATGATTATGAGTATTGCTGCTCAACATTTTTTGTGGTAACTGAGATACTTCAGGCTTCCCAGATGAATGGAAAGCATTTATTTGACAGTACACATGTCTTTAATGTCCCTTTTGATTAGTTTAATGCATTCTTGCTGATCATTATATATGTTGCTGACCTCAAATTTTGAAACAGAAGTGTAATTATGCATCAAGAAGTCAAAGCACGAGTGTAAACAGTTTAATAGTCATTTATAGGTTCCTTTAGCTGTTATATTGTACTGGTGTGATGCATGAAGATTAGATGTTCGTAGAAGCTTGCTTCCTCTGTCATTGTAACGAATCAATTCCTGTGTTGTTGTTCTTTTCTAAACTTCCTCTAAACAGTTCTTGTTGAACCCCTCGCTGTGGCACATCGCTTTAGCCGCTCTGAAAACCTCTTTCTCTGGAGTGAGAGGACTGATTATTCCTCTTTACCCAGCGTCCCCCGCATGATTCTTGCTGTGACGGTTTCTTAGTCCTCTTGAGAAGTTTTGTTTTGCCTTACCCAGCATTCCCGGTGACTTCAAAGCCTCTGTGATTGTTTCGTGCTCTGTGGCGGCCCATTGTTCTGACTTTGCATATTCATGAGGATCGTCTTTCTCTCGCTCACCAATGGCTCACGGTTGGGATGCTGAGAGCTTGAAAGCAGGACACCATGAGACCTGAAGAAACTCTCAAGAAGCAGAACAATTAGACGTTCAGAGTCTGTCTTTAGTGAGGTGAAATGCTTTCGAGTTTTAGGCGGTTTTTGGCAAAAACTGTTTTCAAGCACTGGTCAGTTGTAAGATTTTGTCATTGAATTTTTGGTTTAACAAAGCTTTTTGTATCAGACTACTGGAAAGAAAAATCTAAAATACATTTTTGAGTGTTTAAATGATTGCACTTGATCTATTTGCGTGTGTAGATATATTACAAAGTGTCTGTAAAGGCCTTTCTTCACTTCAGCAGCACTGACCTACACCAGAAAATTGCAGTTTTATTTCATTCTATATTCTGACTCGGATATACTCTTTACTGAGGGGTTTGTTCAAATACCATTTGCATACCTAAGTTCCAAATGCATATCTTTAAAGGCCATTTTATGAAAATGAGTTTGTTTTCTCCACTTCAGGAGGACTTGCATAAACCAAACTTTAGTATTATTCATATCGAACCTTCTAAAGGATTCTACTGAAGGGTTTGTTGGTATAATTTACCTGATTTTATTATTTTGCTCTATTACACATTGTCATGCTTTTCCTCAAAAAAAAGTTTTTTCTCCACTTCAGCAGCACTTACATACTACAAAACTTACAGTTTTATTGTTTTCTATATTCTGAAAGATTTTACTGAAGGGTTAGTGGACACATGATTCACCTAATGTTATAACATAAGTTAATTGCAATCATAGATTTCAATGCAATACTTATTTTTAAAGTCCGTTTTCTTAAAAAAATGTTTTTTCTTCACTTCGACAGCACCCACATACACCACATTTGACAGTTTTATTCATATCTATATTCTGAAGAATTTTAGTGAGGGGTTTGTTCATATATCATTCACCTGGTTTTATTTTTGAATTTCTTATATTTGCGTCTTCAGATTTCAGTTATATATTTTTAAAGGCTTTTTTTTCCTCCCCTTCAGCAGCTCTCATATACCCCATCATTTCTATATTCTGAGGTGTTTGTTTACATATCGTTTGCCTGGTTTTATACAACATTATATTTCTAATTTAATTCTAATTTCAGTTTTGACAGCATTTTTAGATTTTTGCCGTGATTAAGAATTCCCTCTATAAAAACCTTTAATTCTAATAAGTTGACATAATTAAACAAGAATGTTGAACCTGGCTTGATCTAATATTCATATACATTGTTTTTTGGAAATTTGTGCAAATAAGTTCATGTTCAATTAGATAATGCCTTTTTTGCATATGCAAACATTTCCAACGTCAAAATATGAACTTTCTTAACCCACAGGGGGTGGGTTATGCATTTATTTTTACATTACTTGCACAGTCATGCCCAAATGATTTGCTCAATTATTAATTTTTTTTAAACCGTTCATTACAATTCATCTTTTAACAGCACCTTTCAGCGCCTTTGTTCTGTCTTAAAATGCACACTAGTAATGCTTTTTTCTTTTTTCCTAACTGAACTGGCCTAATCCTGGCTTAAGCTAAGCCTGGTCTGTGAAACCGGGCCTTAAAGGTCGACTCTTTCTTTTGAGAGACAATAACTGCACTTTCAGATTTCAAACTTTTCCGGATGTTTTCAATCACTTTGAGCTGTTACACACTGCATGAAAGCTCATTTTCAAAAGGGGCACTTTAAACCTCTATCATGCACAGATGAACATGTCAGGATACAGGATAATCAGATGTCTGTAATGTTGTGTCTGAGACGGCTGTAGTAAGTGCGGTTCAGGAGGTGTTGAGAGCTGAAGGATGGTCCGGAGATGCCGATGGTCTGAAGGCATCGGGTGCCGCGACCCGACTGGTTTCCCACCTGCGTGCAGCTGTTGGCTCATAGGAAGTGGAATGTCTTTCCCAGATTCCGTGACCAAACTCTCAACGACCGCTCAAGACGGAGAAGAAAAAAAAAGCGCGGCAGAAAATCCCCTGTTGAAATTTCACAGTGGCAGGGGTCAGAGTCGCTGTCAGGCGGAACATCGCTCACGGATCGCATTCCGTCGGCCGCTATTGTAATTCAAGAGTCCGTGCCATCGCGACTGCTAGCGCCCGCGTCTTTGTTCCTCACTTGAGTCGTGAATTTTGCGGTTGTCTCCCAGATTTTCCATCTGCATGTGAGTCGTCTGGCCATAAATCCACAGACTCTGAACCTCTTGCCTTTTCTCATGTCTGTGAGGGAATGCTTACAGCAGCTTTTGTGTGTTTTGCCCAAGGGTTTGTTGGTTAATTATAGTTCCAGCAATAATAAAACCATTTAAATGGATAGTTCACCCTAAAATAATGATTTACCTTCGCAGCATTGCAAATCTGCATGACTCTCTGTATTTTGTAAATCACAAAAGAAGACATTTAGCAGAACTGTCACACTATTCCATTTCAATGCCAAACACAAGAAACGATCCATACAACTTGTGCGCTTTATTTCCAGTCTTATAATGCATAAGTAGCCATTTAAATGTCAACACATTTTTACTAGTTTTGACTTCAGAAGACTGAGAATACATGTGCTTTGCATGTACATTACCATTCCAAAAGTGAAACTTTATACTTCACAGATGCATTAAATTGATCAAAAGTGACGGTAAATACATTCATAACGTTATAAAAGAGGAGAACTGGCCCCAGCTAAACCTGGTTTCTCCCAAGGTTTTTTTCTCCATTTCTTGATTTCTATTTCAAGTAAATGCTGTTCTTTTCAACTTTCTGTTCATCTGTGAATCCTGAAAAAAATTACATGTATCCCGGTTTCCACTAAAATATTGCGCAGCACAACTGTTTTTAACATTGATAATAATTAGAAATGTTTGTTGAGCAGCAAATTAGTATATTATGATTTCTGAAGGATCATGTGACACTGAAGACTGGAGTAATGATGATAAAAATTCAGGTTTGATCACAGAAATAAATGAAATTTTTTGTTTTCTAGTGATATTTCACAATTTTTACAGAATGATAAAATAAATTCAACCTTGGTGTGCAGCCGAGACATCTTTCAGAAGTCGTAAAAAAGTATACACCCACTTCTTACATAAATGTAAAGAAAATGTAGTGTATTTCTGACCAAAAACATTTGAGTAAATATTGAAAGACTTGAAAAACAGAGGGGACTTATTCAAGGTCATATGCACTTATTAATCGACAGAAAGAAAGAAATGAAAGAGAACATTCAAGTTGTATTTCAGGTTGTTATTCACCAGAAAGGCTTGTTTTCTAAAGTGCAAAACTATATTCATGTGTTATTTTTGTGAGCTTGGATTGAGTTCTTGGTCAGGTCTGGTGTGTTTCTCTGCAGTGTTTTTTGCCGTTACTGATTCATATTTTGGGGCGGTGAAATAAGAGCGTGCAGCCCCTCACATTCCCCCGGACGGCCCATTTCTCAGCAGCGGGCCACATGCTGGGCGTTTGATGGAGCTCGCGGCCGGTGTGTGAGCGGCCCTGACCTACTCACAGCTCGCCCGGATCGCATGTAATCACAGCAAACAAGCGCTGACAGCACCGATGCTGCGGTCACATCACTGCCGCCCCACTGAACTCCCAGCAGCCCACGCTATTGTTCCCGCTCTCACTTTCTCTTTGTGCTTAGCCCATCCACAAACATCCATTCACACACACACTAACTCCCACCTTCACAGCGCCACGGCTGGAGAAAGATGAAAGTGTGGAGTGAGTTGAGATTAGGGTTACACCAATCCGTGTAGGAATAACACTAATACAATATGCATTCGTTTTATGGCATATTTAAATCTATGTTTACTAAAGGAAATCAGAATATTGCCTTGCAGTTGTCAAGATGTTGTTTTTGGGTTGCTAGGGTTTCATTAGCGGTATACAGTGGTCTGAGTAGAGATTGATCAAATTTTGTGTCAGATACCAACACTAATTATTGTAATATTGGCTTAAAGGGTAATGTAAGTGTTGTGTTTTATAATCATTGTTTTATTCATACAGTTTGGCACAGTGATGGATTAGGATTAATTAACATCAATTGATTTCACCAATACAGTTATTATATCTATTACTATTATTGTTACTTAAAAGAAAAAAGACAAAAAATATATATAGTAATAGATAAAATGGTAATAATGCTTCTGATAATAATAATAATAAATAATAATTGATGTATAAATTAATGTTTATAATAATAATTAATAATAAGTATTAGTGGTAATATTAAAATTGTTAAAACAATGTTTATTATTGTTATTAATATTTATTATGTGTACTTAATGTAATTATAAGATAATATAATATAGTAAAAATGTTAATATTATAGTAATAATATTAAAATATAATACTATTAGTCAGCTATTACTTTTTAGCATTTATAATTTATAATTGCTACAATTGAAACATGTTGTGTGTTTTGATCTTTCTTATTATTTATAACAATATCATCATAATGTTGACCAACTAAATCCATTTTGATCAAGAGAAAGGTGAAATGACACAATACACAATATTAATTAAAGTGTGAATATCAGTAAAAGAAAATACCAGGATTCATCTTTAGTGCTCAGCATCTGGTATAAAAAGTCTTCTCCGTGATGATCTAGATGTTGTTCTCTTGTTCTCGGTGCAGCAGGTGTGTCTGATCACTTTCTTCAACAGTTTGATCTGCTGAACATGTGAGGTTATTTCTCATGTGAATCTCTGCGCTCTTGATGTAATCCCAGTAATGGCACAAACTCTTAATCGGCTTAAGTTGTATGTGTGGGTGAGTGTTTGGGTGAGATTAGGGCGAGAGGGGCGTTTCGTGGCCCGAGGTGAGTCCCGCCGTCACCTGATGTGTGAAGGGCTTTTGTCATGCGCTCTTTCTGCTCTTGTGTGTTTTCACTGCTGCTTTGTGTTCTTTATCCCACCCATAATGAGCTGTCAATCAGCTTCTGGCACCCAACAGGGGAAAGGAGGAAATGCTTAACCGACCCGGCAGGAACTAGTTCTTACAGCGCTCTGAGTGAGAATGCATGGGGTGTCGTTTGCTTTCATGTTTTCGATGTCAAACTACATGGAGATTTTATTCTCCCATAAACTTATGTTAAATTTAATAGCTTGTTAAAGGATGCGTTAGAGCTCATAATGTTGCAATCACATCACTAAGTATTAGTAGGAAGTTCAAAGTTTAACCAGTTAAACGCTACTAGCTATGGTGAAAACACTGGTTTAGACAGATAAAGTATCATCAGGTGTGCCCTATAACACATGCACTATTATTTTGAGTATTGTACTCGCACTTAAAATTCTGAAAAGGAAAAAATGCACTTTAAACACACACTTAAAGGGTTAAATTAAAACCAGGCAATGTTTTACGTACACTCAAATCGACAAACCCAAGTGTTTCAAAGTGAGTACGCAGGTGGTTTTGTTTCAATAATCCAAAAAGAGTGCATGCATCCATAATAAAACGGGCATCGTTCAGCTAGAGTGTGCTGCATACTGGATATGACAGTCAGTGGAAGCGAGAACAAATATGTTTTATATATATTTGTAGCAATAACCAACAACACACTGTATTTTTTATGCCAGAAATCATTAGGATATTAAGTAAAGATCATGAAGATATTCCTACCGTAAATATATCAAATTGTAATTTTTTATTCGTAATATACAAAGAGTTTATTTGCATAATTCATTATGTTTTTTTTCACTGTGCGTTCTATTAATCTCAATCAAACTGCAGCTGGGTTATTTTGACTAGTCTATAACTTAATGAAACATTATAATGTAATAAAGAACATGATTCTTTGAACATTAAAAAACCCCAGTTATCTGTTTTTATATCGCTAAGAACTTCATTTAGACATGATGCCACAGAAGAACCCTTTTGTGGAGAACCTCTCTGATGAAAGAAAGAGAAAGAGATGCTTCTTTGAGCGAATGCTTCTCCCGTGAAGACCCTGCACCTTTATTTTTTAACAGTGTATCTCGGTCAGATCGGAACGCGGACACTCATTACTGGTTTTGTGCTCCAGGGTCACAGATGACCCCTTTAAAGCTCCAGTGAGGGCAGTCGCTGTGGTCATGTGACTTGCCGAGCGCTGGGGGCTGTTTTTGGGGGCCCCTGGCCTCCTTTCAGCCGACGGCCCTCCCCTGTGCGTGAGGAGGGTCTGCTGGGGTCCCGGCTGAGCTGTAGAGATCAACTGCTGCTTTTATTGTCTCTCCACAAGGTGTCCGGAGCGCAGGGGCCGTCCCAATCGCAGCGAGAGAGTAACACCCTCTTTCTCTCTCTCTCTCTGTCCGTCGCAGGCCGGCCGTCAGTGTGGAGTAACTGTGGAGCGAGCGGAGTGTGTGTGTTTCCATGTCCAAGTCTCAGGGATGGAGCTACAGGTTCGGACATCGCTGCTGTTTCTGCTGGGTCTGCTCTTGTCCGCTCAGGGTGAGTATTAGCCTTCTCCTTCTGCTGTTTTGGGCAGCGCTTAACTGCGGTCTGTCCGCGTCTGACCATGTCATATTTCGTGTTTAGAATATTTGTCGGACAGGCGCCAGTGCTGCGTTTGCCAAATATGCACCGGGGAGAACTATAAAATGCATTCCGTTTAAAATATGCATGGGTAGGTGACGCACAACCTGAACGAGGAGTTTGTTTTCAATCAACACTGACATTTTAGGTTGACACGTACATGCATGCGTGCATCACTAGAAAGTTCCTAATCACTTGTCGAGGAATAAGCCTTAAAGATTTAATGACAGTAATATAATGAGTTATCATGAATAAGAATCTGAAAAATGTTGATTTAGGTCATATCTTTAAGGAGTTTGTCAATTCCATGTATTGTGTGTCTTCACAGACTTTTAATACACTTTTAAGATGACTTTCAGAGTCCATTTCAGCTCATATTTAATATATGCATGGGTAATTGATGAAAAATGTCTTCATGGAATTTATTTTATTTATGCAAGCGCTGAGATTAGGGTAAAATGTACATGCAAGTATAAGATTACAGGACCCTCAGTTGTTTGTTCAGTGACAAATGAACTATTAAAAGTGCAAAAAAGTGGTCCACCAATTAATGTCATCATTAATTGTGAATAATAATTATAAAATGCTGTTTTGGGTCATAGTTTTAGGATTTTGTCACACTAAAAAAAATGTAAACCTCATGCCTTTATGTAGATGTTTCCCATCCAGAAGACATTTTTGACATAAATCTTTATTAAAATGTAAAAATGTTTTTCAGACTACATTTTAACTCATATTTAATATAGAAGTTAACAACAAAATTTTTTTGTTGAGGTTCCAGTTACATTTTCCATTGACAAATGAACTGTTAAAAGTGCAAATAAGTGATTCATCAATTCATATAATGATGAATAATGATTAACTTTTCAATGAACCATATTAATGAAATGCTGTTTTATCTAATAGTTTAGGACATGCATCTTGATGTAGAGTAAACTAGGTGTAATTCATCATCTGAATGCGGTTTTCCAGTGCGTGTGTTTAAACCATTTTGGAGTAAAATTGATTGTGAAGAGCCTAGTTTAAAGTGTAGGAAGTGGAAAAACTTGCTGGGTTTTTGCTGCTCGCGGAGTCTTGGAGAAGGATCTACTGTCAGACACTTGTTAAACACACAGTTGGGCGTCAGACTGTAAAATCAATTCCACTCTCTCAGCCCACACACACACAGATGAACAAACACCCGCATATGCGCTCGCCCTCACCTAAAATAATTGAAACCCCTGTGAGTCACACTGAGGGTCAGAAATATCCCACAACTGGTGCACATTCATATGGATTTACTGTTTCAGCTGCCGTTCAGCGTGATGTTACTGATCTACTTCAAGAGGAGGGGTTAGTCTGTCCTGATGATGACTTTCTTACAGTTATATTTCATATAGTTATATAGTTTTATGCCAAAACCATTGTTTAAAGATACACTCTCAGAAATAAACCTGTTAGGTTCAGATATGTACACTTTAAGTACCTTTAAGGTACCAAAATGGACTCTCAAGGTACTGCCCCGGTGACAGCTTCCTACCTTTATTTCTGAGAGTGAACCTGATAGAGGTCATGCAACTGAAACATTGTTAATAAAGATTAACAATGATTAAATTATGATTCATTGCATGCAAAATAAACGGTTTAGTTTAGATTATATGCATGCGTTCTGCGTATATTTATTATGCATATAAATACATATAAATGTAAATATTTTCAAAATATATACTGTATGTTTGTGTATTTATATATAGATAATAAATATAACAATAGATATTGTGTAGACAAAGTTTTATTGTGGATGTGAATCATTAGACAGCTCTGTTTTTTGCATAATTGTTTTGTTTGTTAGTTTTGACCTTACCCTCAAAGCACACATCAGTTGAATACAAAAATAAACAAAGCCATCTGATATGAAGCAATATTTGACAAGTGCACTTGGTTTTATGACGGACAGTACATATTAGTTTTGCTTGCACACATTTTTTGAACTTTACACATAAATCCAAGTATTGCACCCAAAATGCAAACTTAAAAATATCCCAAACACATCTCAGAAGCAAACGTCTTCGCCATAAGCTTCAGTTTTGTAAGATGTGCGTGTGTTACAGAGAGAATAGTGTTCATGATCAAATCGAAAGGCTGAGAGTTATTTTGCAGATGCAGCTTTTATTAAAGTATTAGAATATAATATTTTAATAAACCCAATCAATGCCACATTAGTCAACCCTACAGTTCTGCTCAGAAAGCTCAGGTGGTTGTGGTGTTTTCACCTGCCTCTTCAGACGTGGGGAATTTTTCACATCTCTCCCTCTAAACGGCTGGGTGTAAGTGCTACATGATTCAGCCGTTGTTGTGTTTAAGAGTCTGCGGTTGTGCATTCCTGAGCGTTTCTGTGAATCATGTGCAGAAACAGCGAGGGTGTTTCAAGTATCTCATGCTCGGTGGAGTGATAAGAGCAAGAACTGGTGCCTTCAGTGTTTTATGGCACCGTCAAGGTCAGCGTGTTTAGAGATAAACTCACTCCAACACATCTGCGCTTATGAGAGACCTTCATCTCGTCTGCTTCTCCTTGAGGAGTCTGATAACTGTGTTACAGAGTATTCTTCAAGAACCGGGTGATTAAATCAAGTTATACTGAAGCCAACCTTACTTCATGCTCAATATTTATTGTGCATGATTCATAATCAGAAGACTTTTTTTGTCTTGATTGTTAAATAAGAATATAAAAAGGAGTTAATCTTGGTTCGTATTTAAACCCATGGGTAGTTAACGCAAAATGTGTCTGTTTTTTAACCAAAACCAAGATTTTAGGTTAAAATGTTCAGGCGTGTGTCACTGGAAAGTTTCTAATCACCCTTTAAACGCTCCTTCAGTGGACAATAAGTTCAAATAAGTAGTCTGTTAATTAATATGATGAATAATCAGGAATAATAATAGTAAAATGCTGTTTTAAGCATGTTTTAGTTAGTTTTAAAATATGTCAGCCTAATGCTGTATATATATTGTATTCATAAACTCATTCAAATATAAAAACGCCTTTTCAGAGTCTATACCAGGAAATATTGAATGAAATGCATGGGTAGTGCTGGAGCTTGTTTTTTAACCAGCAGTGTTAAAAAGTACCCTTCTTATACATATACAAAAAAAAGTACAAATAAGTAGTCGCTCCTTTAATATGATGAATAATTATGAAATACAATTGTAAAAGAATCTGACAAACCCAGTCCCTGACATAATCTTCATAGTGCAACATCAACATGATTCATATTAAAAGTACATTTTATTGAGGTTTTATTGAAATGTAAAAAGCCATATTTAACAAATGCATAATGTGCATAATGACTTTTGGTTAAAATGTACATGCATTTGTATGAAAAAGTATGTTTTAGGTAATTAGAAAGTTTTAAAATCTCATGTAATGAATGCATTTCTCTACATAAGCCTAAAATAATGCTGTTGAAAGATTAATCATGATTTATCGTGCAAAATAAAAGTTTTTGTTTACATAATATATATGTGTGCTGTGTAAATTTAGTTTGTGCATATAAATACAAACACATGCATTTACATATTTCAGAAAGCATGTTATTTATGAATACATGTAAATATTTGTTATCTTACGTTTGTGTATTTATATATAAATGTACACAAATATTTTATGTAAACAAAAGCTTTTATTTTGTATGTGATTAACAGTTAGAGAGCACTTGTAAAAAAATGTAAAAAAAACCCCTCATATTTAATATGTGCATGGATACGCATGGAGTAAGTTCAAGTTATACTGTAAACCTGTTAAACACTCCTGCAGTGACAAATCCATAATCTGTCAGTTACTATGACAGTCACAAACACCGTCTTCAGTCCAGCACTGTGTTTCCAGCGCGTGTGTTCAAACAGAGCTGCTGGTCCTGGAGCAGGTGCTGCACATCTCAGATGAAAGCGTGAGTCAAGGACAGAACGCAGTGGGAGAGAGGTTGTGACCTTCATGAGTCATGTGGAGTTGTCCTGTCCTCCGAGCGTGGGCAGCTTCTCCAGCGTTTCTGAAGGAAGTTCCCACACGCTCTACTCAAACCTGGAGCAGACACACAGCCTAGTGTTCTGCCTATCTAGGGTTCATAGACACACTTCTCATGTTAAGCCTGTGCCAAGCTCAAAGACTCATTTTGGATAAGCAAAATCCCAGAATGCACTGCAGTGAGGTCAGTTAAAAAAAAAATCGTGCAAATTCATATAATGGACAAGCAAAGAAGGATAAAAAATAATAGAGATGTTTCACTGGGGATTGGTTTCAGTAATAAAAAAAATTCTATAAATCTATAAATGATTAACTATCAATACAAAATGTGTTTTATTTGTGTTGGATATACGTTCATAATTTATGTTTGTTTATATGTCAAAAAAAAAAAGAAAAGAATTCGTGAGATCCACAAGAAATGTTTATAGTTAAATTTATGTGCAAAATAATGAAAAAAAGCTCAAAATAATTTTTTACATGAACTTGATTTAAAATAATAATTGTATATAAAAAAACAAGTTACTAAAAATGACTAAAGGCACAACAAAATGACTAAAAGTTTGACTCAATTAAAATAAAAACTTATTCAGAACATGAATACAAATGTAATTGTATCATGTTTTGTGCTCTGGGTCATTCTGAGCAGGGGACAGATGTTTTTTTAGTTCTCAAATGAAAGAGACGATGCATATAAATAAAGATGTGTATGTGTGACTTATTTCAAGTCAAACTCAAGTGATAGTCTTGTGCTCCGTCGTTCCTGCCGGGCTGATTGTGAGCGTTTCTGAAGCTCTGCAGGTGTTTTCAAGGTTTTCTCAGGTGCACACGCTTCATTTACCAGAACAGCTTCTGTTATCACTTTGTTTGCGTTACATTTTCTTTGACCGTTAATCCTGTTTTTAAAAATGCTGCTTCTTTCTTTATCTCTATATTGTTTGTTCAAAGAAATGAATACTTCCAGTAAAGACCTTTACAGTGTTACAAAAGATTTCAAAGAAGTGCTGTATCTGTGAATCCTGAGGGAACAATGCATCAATGTATAAATATTGAGCAGCACGATAATAATCAGAAGTGTGTGTTGAGCGGTAAATCAGTATGTTATTATGATTTCACTCAGGACTGGAGTAATGATGCTGAACATCACAGAAATACAGATTCACATATAGAAATGGCCAGTTAAATTAATAAAAAGCTATAAAATAAAGCAATAAATAATGGAGATGAGGTTTGAGTTCTGAAAAGTTAAAGAAAATGATAAAACCGACAGTTCCGGTTCTTGATTCTGATTGGTTGAGCTGTGTTGTTGATCGCTTTGATCTCGTGTGGGTTACAATCATATTTTACTCTGGGAAGGGACGAAGAGACATGTTTGATATGCTTATTATTTATATGACAATAAGCATTCCATTGCAGAGAGGGACATTAGAGGCGTTTGGTGGCCAGAAAAATAATATTCCTATGTAATGCCATGGTTTTACCAGAATGTGTTTTATAAAATACAACTACTGTCCAGATATAGGTAAAATAATACATTCAAATGGCAAAAACTGCTGTGATTTCCTCAACTTTCTGATGAGTGTGTTTGAGAAACACGCTGAACTTTTGGCTGCTGCGTGACACGCTTTATCTTCTTGGGGCTTATAGCTTTATTTGACATCATACGATGGTAGTAAATGAATAAAATCATAAATCACATCAACAGAAGCAGCTCGTCGAGTCGTGTTTGTCACATTCCTGTAATTCAGCACACGTCTCGTTAGACAAGCTTCCGTAACAAATCCGGATCCGATTCCTGCAAACAGAACCCGATCCAGCGGTGACGGCCCCTGCATGGCCTGCACCTGTGGCCCCGGGCCCCGGGGACCAAAGAGACTCTGTTTCTGACAGGATGAATAAAACATTCCCTTCGTTTCATCAGAATGACACAGGTGTGATTAAAACATGACAGATCAATTCTATTATCTAAATGTATTTTGAATTTAATGTATTTTATAGATTGTAATATTTTATGTGTATATATATAAATATTAATACATAATTATATTATATATAAAACATGAATTATATATAAAGTATATAATTATGCATATAGCTATGTATGCATATGTAGAATTATATATGTGTGTGTGTAGAAATGAGTTCTTTTATTAATACATTTGTGAAAATAATGTATAAATATACCAATTATGTGTTAAATGCATTACAGCATCGAAAGTATTTCAGTGATATAATATAGGTATGTATTTATATATATCAATAATAAACATTATTTGAATAATAAATAAAATGATAAATGTTTATATATATGCATATCATTTTATTAATTACTTTTTCAATATAAAACTAATATAAATATAACAGATATATTAAATCAATGTATATGTGCAGTGTATTTAGAAATAATTAATTACATAAATGTGTTATTTAGTAAATACTACAATAGAATTATACTATATGACACGGGTTTCTGCAGTCAGTCATGAGGTCATCAGTTTATTTTAAATGAAAGTGCATTGAAATGTTGCTTCGTTTTATTTGCATTTTTCCTTTTGAGGTGTTGATGTTGAAATGGTTTCGATCGTAATCCACAGAATCAACAATAAATAAACTGCTGATTTATCGATTTCCTAAAGGATTGTAGGGTGAATTAGTTTGACTGACCGGTGACAGACAGGAAGAGTGATTGGGTTAGAAACTGAATGAGTTCTGAATAGTTTAGATCAGTGATGTGTGTGTAATAATAGCTGCTCGTATTGACACCGCACACGCTCAGATGATGGAGCTCAGACAGCTGCAGATCCTGGCACTGCATGAAACACACACACACACACACACACACACACAGGTGCGGTTTATCCGTGTGTGTGTGTGTGGGATCGATGGGCCCCGGCTCTCCGTGTGTCTAAACATGGTGTGGAAAGCTGCTGCTGTCGCATGCTTTTGTTCGGGACGGCTCCTGATTTGTCTTCGCTCAGATTTCACTCGCTTCTCGAACGCATCATAAACCAGACTCATATGTTTCCTGTAGTCACTTCAGATATATCTCAGCACAGTTACTCAACGCTTTATGATTTATTCCACAATTTAGTTTTTAAAGGGTTGACTTGTTTTTTTCATTTATTTATTTGGGAATGTGTTGTAGTTTAATTCCGATGTGATGTCGGTTTTAAAGTAAAGAAAAATGTTTTAATGGTTTTAGTTTTTATTTTAGTTGCACTTCATTTTATTTAATTTTGTTTTGTAAAATAAATATATAAATTAGTAAATAAATAAATCCTTGGAGAAAGATTATTTATTTATTTGTTTATTTATGGCTGTGGCTTTGCATGGTAGAAAATAATAATTATAATGATCATAATTATAATAATCATAAAAAATATATTTATTTATTTGTATGTTTGCTTGTTTAGTTTTTTGGTCATAATTAATTTTAATATTTTCATTCATTTTCTTTCAGTTTTGGCTATTGGCCTGATTATTGGTATTAGATGTGTTGAGCTCAGAGAGCCGGTGTGTGTGTGTGTGTGTGTGTGTTGATGGATGAAGAGCCTGACTTCTGTGTGAACAGACGGTCGGTGTGTGTGTGTGTGTGTCTCTGCTAGATTTACTCCCTACACCTGGGGAACTCATTCACTGAAACATCAATGCTTGTTTATTTATTAAACTACTAGACTTTAGAAATGAGCCTCATAAGTAATATGAGGCCCCAAATCTACTTATTATTATTTTAGTTTTTATTTTTATTTTTCGAAAGATTTTTCTGCCAACTGGCAATCAAAGACTAAACAAAGAGAGAAGCAAAGCAGTGTTTGACAGCTGAGCTCTCTGTAAGTGTTAGAATCAGTGACACAAAACCTCTGTTTCTTATGAGTGTGTGAGTGAGAGAGATTCAGGTTTCTGTGTGACCTTGCCGGTTTGTCGTCACTGATCTCCATTGTTTATTGCTTTAGTGTGATGAACTGAAGCGTTCCTGAATGTTCAGTAGTGTGTGTG
Source organism: Enteromius unitaeniatus (assembly GCA_032359435.1). Lineage (NCBI taxonomy): Eukaryota > Metazoa > Chordata > Actinopteri > Cypriniformes > Cyprinidae > Enteromius > Enteromius unitaeniatus. The sequence goes on from JAUMHI010000051.1 coordinate 16,678,576, forward strand.
TGTGTTCATGTGAGGAGGTTTATGTTAAGTCAAGATATGCAGTAATATATAAAGTGTCACTGCAGTGCCATAAAAAATTGATAACATTAGGAATATTAAGATTATAAGTAAGGTTAAAACATTTTTTGAATATTTTTATGCATTCGTTTTTTTTTATTTTTATAAATGAAGAAATCAAAATAATAAATTAACTACATAAATAAGGTAATATGAGAGCAGCAGTAAATGTAATAAAAAACTGAAAGCAACAACTTTTTGCTATTATGAACAAATTAATGGATAAAAAAAGAGGAGAGAAAAAATACAGTTTTGCTTTCTTCTTCTCTCGATCTCGACTTACTCTCAGGGTCTCAGACTGTTTTATCTTTTATCTGTTTATTATCATTTGTTTGAGATTTATGAGAGGACAAACATCTACTGACCGGAAAACAAGACTTTAAAGATGAAGAGAGAACTGATGGAGTGGCTTGGGAAAGAAGGAAAGATACAGTTTAAGTGTAGAGGAATAAACAAATCAGTATTAGAAGAACTGACATGTTTAATCTGTGGGGTGGAGGTTTGAGTGTATCTTCACAGGCATGTTCTGAGTATATATGTGGATGGAGTACGGAATGCTTATATATATTGAGCTGTGTGTTTAATATTTTGCGACAAAATAAACAAGCAGGCAGATGAGATTAGACCGAGTGTGTGTGGTTAATAAGTGGTCTCCGCTCACGATCGCTGCTGGAGACACGAGTCTGTCTCAGTATTTCTGATAATCTTGTCAAGGCCGACAGCATCTGTCGCTTTATCTCGTTGGCAGCTGTGATAGCAGAGCGGTACGAGCTGTTCTTCACACCGTCTAACACATTCCAGAGAAACTCACCCAAGTGATCTGATTCTGTTCATTTCCGCTTCGTGTGTTTCATTTCTGGAGAACAACTACACTATCAATAATCCCATGTTCGGGCTGTTCATCTCCTTTTGTATGTTGTGGAACCTTCTGTTCTTGCAGCGAATGTGCTGGAGAGCATGTTACAGAGGAATTCTGGGAAGGTGACGGCGGGCGGGCGTAAGGAGAGCAGCGGAAGTGCCACACCACTGCTTCCAGAGAGGATGTTATTGTGCTACTGTTATCATCACTGTCCTGAAGACTCCACCAACAACACCTGCAGGTACACACACACACACACACACACAGTTACCCAGAGCTCATCTTTACATACTGATGATGATGATGATGATGATGCAGGACTGATGGTTACTGCTACACTATGGTGGAGGAAGAGGAGGGCGGCTCTCCGGTGCTCACGTCTGGCTGTCTGGGGTTGGTGGGCTCAGAGTTTCAATGCAGGGTGAGTTTCCTGTCTGTCTGTCTGTCAGTGAGTCTGTCTGTTTCTGACACCGGCTCTCTTTCCGTCAGGACACTGGGAACGGCAAACTGAGGAGGATCCTGGAATGCTGCACAAATCAGGATTTCTGTAACCGAGACCTTCACCCAACACTGCCTCCGCGCAAGGGACCCGGTGAGACGCTGCAGCACACCAAAAACAACTTCACCGGCCCACAAATCACATTTATTACAGAGATAACTCATGATCCCAAAGCATCATTTGCATTTTTAGACCAATGTAGGTTAGAAATTGCTTATTATTTTGGACTACAATTGTTCATGCTGGTGTTACATGATCAGAATTGGTCTCACGCACACAAACACTCCCACAGTCTCTGGGCTGATGGCTTCTGACAGGTTCAACTGTAACAGACCACAGCTTTTGGGCAGCAGGGGCTGCTGGGATTGCACTGCAGCGGGAGTGTGTTCCCTACCGCTCTAATGAAAAGGACACGGCGTCTCACGGGAGCGCTTGAGTTTCCTGATAGCTGTCTGTCTGTGACACCTCAGACCTCAGAGTGTGTGTGTGTGTGTTTCCTGTAAGGGGTAGGTTTAGGTGTAGGGCGAAAGCACATACAGTCTGTACAGTAGAACACCATTACGCCTGTGGAATGTCCTCACTTTTTACAAAAACAAACATCTGTGTGTGTGAGTGCAGGTGTAAGTGAGTGTGTGTGTGTAAGGTTAGAGTCCCAGCGAGCGGTGTCCTGCGTTGGGCTCTCACTGGTGTCGTCCGTCAGAAACTGGAGCACAGCGCTGCAGGAAGACGATGATCGATTATGACTCAGTTTTCCTGCTGAACACACACTGACCTGAGAACAGAACGAGAAACACATTTCAAACATGATTTTCCTCAAAATATTGTGCGTTTGACTGTGAAGACAATAGTTTCAGCACTAGAGATAACTGTCAGATGAACTGTTGTGTGTTTCTGTGCTCACACACACAAACACATTTGACTGAAGTGTTTTGTCTCTCAGATCAGGACAGCGGAATTTATAAAATAGCTCTGGGTTCCTCAATGGTCATCTGCTTCATCTTACTGCTTGTTAGCATCATATTCTGCTATCAGAGGTACATCAGCATCCTCCTCTTCACTCTCAGCAGTCTTCTTTAGAGGAAACTGTCACTTCCATTCATGTCCCGTGTTTGATGTGTGTCAGATGTCAGCGTCAGGGCATGCGGCCGCGCTACAGCATGGGTCTGGAGCAGGGCGAGACCTTCATTCCCGCTGGAGAATCTCTGAAGGATCTGATCGAGCAGTCTCAGAGCTCTGGGAGCGGATCAGGACTCCCTCTGCTGGTCAGACACTCACAGCACAACATCAGTCCATCTCCTTCCACACAAACCATCAAACTACAGAACTTCATTTGAATTGTTTTGAATCAGATTGGATTAGTCTCTGTAGCAGTGGAATTATTTGTCATTAGTATGATGGAATTATTATTTGATAATATTAATGATAATCAACAGAGCTCAGTTGCTTTAGACTAGTATTACAAGTTAGTTATTAACTTTTTTAAATCAGCTGTATAAAAATTATAATTTTAAGAAATTAATTATAATTTATCGTTTTTGATTATCTATAACATTTATTATTACTATTATTATTATTATTATTATTGTATTTTAGATAGACAGAACATTTATAACAACAACATATAAAATAAAACTGAAGTAAAAAGTTAAGTTTTCTTAAATAATACCATACATATGTATAATTTACACTTTAATAAAAACCCTGAAAAATGCAAACATACAAAAAAATATACATATTACTCTCTTTTTTTTTTTTTTACTGTGTTATACTTTCTATTTTAAGGCATATTTTCCATAATTTTTGTGTGTTTTCAGTTTAATTAAGTAAATGATTATATATATATATGTGTGTGTGTTAGTATATATTTATTGTTTTTAGTAAAATATTTTCCTGTATATTAAGGCCTACTTAATAATGAATCTAAAGACACGTTGAACCATCCAAGATAAATGACTGATGCTAATGTTTCTGTTGAGGTTGAAGTAATCAGAAGATGCAGAAATCCGTTCAGATCATAAGATGCCAGCTAACAGACACACTATATTGGCTCACCAGAGAAGATTTTGACTCTCGTTTGGAGTGTTCATTTTGGACTCCTCACGGAACACAAGTTTTGCGGATCTAGTAACATGTTGCATCAGACGCTGCGGTTTGGTGTTAATGCATCCCATTATCTGCTCTGCAGGTGCAGCGAACCATCGCCAAACAGATCCAGATGGTGAAGCAGATCGGGAAGGGCCGTTACGGTGAGGTGTGGATGAGCCGCTGGAGGGGAGAGAGGGTCGCTGTCAAGATCTTCTTAACCACAGAAGAGGCCAGCTGGTTCAGAGAGACCGAGATCTATCAGACCGTCCTCATGAGACATGAGAACATCCTGGGTAAGCAAGCTCCTGAGTAGTGCTACACCCATATCAGTTTTTCAATGAGCAATACCGATATCTTAGAAAGCTGGATAGTAAAAAATAGAAATAAATATTTGAACAACTTATTTATTTTTTCATTTATTTCACATAAATAACTATGATAAAGAAATCTTTAAAAAGAAAATGTATTTAAAAGGAATCTTGATTCTGAAATTGTTGAAATGTGTTTATCATCAACAAGTAAAGAAAGTGTACAACTACTGTTGTCATATAGGCCTAACGGAGCAAAAGAAAAAAAATGGCAAATATCGGTCAACATATCGGTAGCTCAGTAGTTATGAATAGTCAGATTAGATCCAGTTTTAAAAATTTAATTATCGGCCGATATATTGGTTGACCTCTAGCTGTAATCTGTCATATCAGATCTGAAAGTAAAAAACAATGCCCAAATATCGGCCGATATATATGATATATCAGATCTGGAAAAAACAACTAGGACTACTTGAGATCGGTCAAGTGAGATCTAATTAACAAAAAGAGACAAATATCATCCAATATATCGGTTAAACACTGGTTCTGTCCAGTCACATCAGATCCAAATAAAAAAATGGCAAATATTAGCTAATATATTGGTTGTCTACTAGGTTCAAAATAAAAAAAATTCCAAGGACTAGTTACATTTGGTAAGATCAGGTCCAAAGTAAAAACTAACAAATATCAACCCACAAATTAGCTGAACACTAGTTCTAATTGGTCAGATCCGATCTGAAATGTAAAGAATTGGCAAATATTGATATATCGGTTGACCACTAGTTGTGATTGGTCAGGTCAGATCCCAAAAAAATAAATCCAAATATCGGCCGATATATTAGTTAAGGACTAGTTGTAATCAATCACATCAGGCCTAAAATAAACGGACTGGTTAATATTATCCGATATACTGGTTGACCACTCGTTGTGATCGGTCAGATCAGGTCTGAAATAAAACAAAAATTCAAATATATTGATTGAGGACTAGTTAAGATTGGTCAGATTAGGTCAGATCCAAATAAAAAAAAAATCCAAATATCAGCCAATAAATCAGTTAAGGACTAGTTGTAATCATGTCTAAAATTAAATGACTGGTTAATATGATCTGATTTATTGGTGGACCACTCGTTGTGATCGGTCAGATCAGGTCTGGAAAAAAACCCTAATATCAGCCAATATATTGGTTAAGGAATAGTTGCAATTGGTCGGATCAGTTTTGAAAAAAAAGGTAATCATGAGCCGATATATATCGGTTGAGGACTAGTTAGATTTGTAGATCAGGTCTGAAATTAAATAATTGCCAAACAACTGGCCGATATATCTGTTGAGCCCTAGTTCTGACTGGTCAGATCTGTCCCGTGTCTTTGTCAGGTTTCATCGCGGCCGATATCAAGGGCACAGGTTCCTGGACGCAGCTGTATCTGATCACAGACTATCATGAGAACGGCTCTCTGTACGACTACCTGAAATCCACCACGCTGGACACCAAAGCTCTGCTGCGGCTGGCGTACTCCGCCGTCTCCGGCCTCTGCCACCTTCACACCGAGATCTTTGGCACGCAGGGCAAGCCGGCCATCGCTCACCGAGACCTGAAGAGCAAAAACATCCTGGTGAAGAAGAACGGCACCTGCTGCATCGCTGACCTCGGGCTCGCCGTCAAATTCATCAGGTACATCAACATTTACATGATACAAAACTATACAAATTTAGAAATTTCTATATAATTAATTTCGAATACATTTAAAATTTTCTTGTGATTTTTTGCATCCAAACTAAACCTTTTGTTTATATTTATATTTACATACATGTGTGTATACTGTGTATATGTATGAAATAATACATACATAATACACACATATGGAGTATTTATTTAATTTTTTTTACATGAATTTACATATATATATATACACACACACACACATATATATATATATATATATATATATAATACATACATATATACACATATATATATATATATATATACACACACATATATACATATATATATATATATAAACATTTGATATTTTTCTGAAATATGCACATGCATGTGTGTGTATTTATATATGTGAAAAATATACATCGTACACACATATTGTTATGTTGAATGAATAATGTGACAGAAGCTAAATATGTAGAATGTGCTGATGATTTTTTGATGGTGTGTGTGTTTACTGTCCTTGACGTTTGGCTGCTGTGTGTGTTGTCAGTGACACTAATGAAGTGGACATCCCTCCAAACACACGGGTCGGCACCAAACGCTACATGCCTCCGGAGGTGCTGGACGAGAGCCTGAACAGCTGCCATTTCCAGTCCTACATCATGGCAGACATGTACAGCTTCGGCCTGATCCTGTGGGAGATGGCCAGGAGATGCGTGTCCGGCGGTGAGTCCAGGATCTCATTCTGTTCTGTAGCCCTCATAGCCTTTGACTGCATTAGTGGCTGTCCACTCATCCAGCAGACTCAGTCCAGACTCTAGAGGCAGTGTCTAGTGTCATGCATTGGTCAGTGTTGAGATTGTGTGTTATTTGGCTTTTTTCAAAGTATTTGGTTCAAAGCAGTGAAAAGAAGACACTGTGTTTATTTTATATTTAATTAATTCAAAGTGTAAATATTTTTTTAATGATTGATGGATTGAGTGATTTTTTTTGCCCTATTCACCAAATTAAAAAAAAAAAAAAATAATAAAAAAAAAATAAAGAGTTATAAGCTGTGAACCAAACCAAACCAAACATCTGGGATGAATGACATTACAAATTTGGGAAGAAAAAAATTTATGTGTATATATATATATATATGTGTGTTTTTATGTATATATATATATTATTAATAATATATTAATATTGTGTGTGTGTGTGTACATATATATATATATATATATATGTACACACACACACACAATATTAATTATAGAAA
>JAUMHI010000051.1:16705931-16724356 GCA_032359435.1 Enteromius unitaeniatus
GAACTATTAGTAGGTTCATTCATTTGAAAAATGTAACTGTGAGCTTACTGTAGTTTAAGCAATAAAACATTTTACTGAAAGGCATTTTATGATCATACAGCATGAGAAATCTGGAAAAACTATCACTTAAACACATTTAAAAAAAACAAAACAATTATTTCGATTTTTGTATTACAAAAAAGCAATAATTATATTTGGATGAATTTACTTTTATATTAATATAAAATGTATTATTATTTATTTTGCATGTGTGTGTGTTTATATATATATATATTTATAATAGCAATCACATCACATATTTAAAATCAAACTGTTTTTACTTTTAATTATGTTAACAGTTTGTTTTCTTATGATTATTATTATTTTACTATTGAATAAGTTATTTCTGGTGTTTTTAGTTCCTGAGTAACTCATCTTACATCAACAGTGTATTCAGAGCAGCGAACTCTGTGCAGAATGAATATGAATCTGTGTGTGGCAGGCCTGCTCTCTGTGACCTCTGACCTCACGCTCATGCTGGTTTGAGTGTGTGTCTCATTACACTTGTCTGCATCTATTAGCTGTAATCCTGACTCTAGCTCCAGCTCCGCGCTGTCATTAATTTCATCCCATTACAGACGAGAGAAAAGGAATTAAAATACTTTATAGTCGGCTCGGCCGTTAAACAGCGCTATTATGACTGGCCATTAGCCTGTTTAACGTATCCTGTGGGAGCACGGGATTTGAGAGTGTTAGCGAGATAATTAGCAAACAGGATGGAAAACTGGGCTAATGCCTTCCAGAATGATTTATTTACTCCAGCTCTCAGTCGATTCATCAGATCCAACTCATCTCTCAAAAACACAACCCAGACACACACACTGGAGCACTTTTCTAACCATAACATAATATATATTACAAAAATGTTTACAGAATAATAATATTATCTAAAATAATATAATTTTTTTTTAATATTATATATATATATATATATACACGCACACACACACACAACTATAATAATAATATAATAAATTATACATATATATATATATATATATATATATATTTCATAAATAAATGATAACCTAATTATTTTATTATACATTTCAGCAGTTTTTTTTATTTTTTAAATATTTTAATAAATAAATAAATACATACATACATATATATTCCATGCTATTATTGTATTATTGAATGAATTTATGGAAATGTGAATAATTATGTAGACTGATATATATATATATACACACGCACACATATATTTACTTTAATATACACTTCTAGATTTGAATTACTGCATTTTAATTAAGTGATGTGATTGCTTACCATTGAATGAATTGATGGATGTGTCTTTTTTTATGTTTACGTAAATAGATTGTGGGTTTTTTTTTTTCCTTTGTGAGCAAATGCTGTTTTTTCTCATCAGAGCAGATGTGCTCATCAAATACACACTAGTTTCTTCTTCTTTCATTGCAGCAAATGTTCTTGGAAAATAGTCTCTGGAAAAATGCTGTACTCACAAGGGAAAAAAAATACAGAAACGCTTAAAAAAAAAAAAAAAAATGAAACACATTTTGTGCAAAGCGCTCAGCAAACACATCAAATCAGAGAGTCGCCTGCTCTCAGCGTGAAGCGAGGAGAAAAATAATATTTACAGAGCAGAGAAATATGTGTGGAAATGACTGGTCTCTCGTCAGGACAGAGATGTATTTTGACACGCCACATCATTGGTGGGAAAGTAATATTTACTAGCCACGTGTGATCTCATCTCCACAAACCCATGGATATGATTGTGACGGGCCTGTCAGAGCGAGATGCAATCGATACTTATTTCTTTATTTAAAGGTCCAGTCGCAGATGTGCTGTTATTGCCCGAGTATCCATCACAGTCACATACTCCTCATACACTGAGAGCAGGGAATACTCAGCGCTGCACAAGCATGGAAACACTAATAATCTCATCGCCTTAAAGGAAACGTACAGCCAAACATGCTAAACATGACACGGTTTGCTTAGGAGATGTTCAGAAGGACATTTAAATACACTGACCAGCAGCTGTCAAGCTTCACATAACACACAAACACCAGAAATCTATCATTAAGTGCATGAATATGCATTGAACGAAGGAATGCAGAACACTCTTTTTAAATATGTATGAGTCATATGGATTCATCAAAAGGTTGATTCCTCAAAAAACACTATAATTCTATCAAGTCATGTGATTTTGTGAAGTTCTTATGCATAACATGCATGAAAAGACAATGCATAGCATAAAATAATCATGAATAATTATGAATTAATTAATAGACTGATTCTCACTAGGGAACATAAATGTGTCTAAGTCATTTGATTTATGGTTTTATGAATGGAACAATGCAAGTTGTTTTGCATTTAAATGCATAAAAATGCACCACACAATTAAACGCATAACATCACATTTGAATATGCATGAGTCATACAGATTAATTAATACACTGACTCCCAAAAAACACAATTAAATCATGTTTTAATAAACGTTGTTTTGCATTAAGTGCATGAAAATGCATTAGGTGAATGAGTGCATCGACTTTTAATATGCATGGATCATAAGGATGCATTAAAAGGTTGAATCACACCATAAATGCTTTTTAAATGAAAGAAAGAGAAATTGAAGTCGTTTTGCATAAAGTGCATGGCATAAATGAATGCAGCACAGCTCGTTTGAATATGCATGAGTCATATGGATTATGGCTATGATACTTGTCATTTTCTGGAGCTTGAAGCATCCACCTCTACTCGATCTTTCCTCCTAAATCTCTGTTTCTTTGTGCATTAGTCAGTGTCAGCTGACCAGGTCAGAGCTCGACAGGAAGTTGAAAACAGGATTCTTCTTGTTAAATCAAATTTGCATTCAATTTAGAGGCAATGCTTCGGAGGCAAACAAATGTTTTTTCTTTGGATCAGATTATGCATGCTCACAGGGAACGAGTGAGTGAATAATGAGAACTGCAAGGCAACAATGAACAGCTCGTTACTTCAGGCCAGAGATTGAGGGAAGAGCATGGGACTAAATGCGTTTGACAAGAGTTTATCTCATCTGAAGACAACAGGACACCACTCTCCTCATGGCGATCCAGGACTATTTCATGTTTGATAAGAGGAGACAAGGTCACAGACTGTTGCTAAGCAGCTCAAAAGCAGCGCGGCTCTCCAGGGAGAGAGAAGTGAAGAGTCACAGTGATGCTGAGAGGAGCTCTGACAGCTGCTCCGAGTGTGTGTGTGTGTGTGAGACACAAAACACTGCTGCTTAGACGCTTGCATCTCAATGTCACAGTGATCAGAAAAGTCATATTCACACTCAGAGCAAACAGTGCTGCTGGAGAAGGACAGGCTCAGCAGGACCTTCATCGACTGCACACTATACATATTTCTCATATTAGCCTTTTTTAGTTTTATTTTGTATTTTTTTAATCTAATATTAATATTTGATCTGAGATTTATTTAATTTAATGGAGAACATGTTTTACTTTTAGTTCCACAAGTTTTAGATCCTACCAGGGTTTTGTTGTCCTGATAGCGGTAAATGAACGCAGTGCAAGCGTCTGTGGTGTGATCGCGTGTGATGTACTGAGAGAGTGTATGGCAGCACTGAGCGAGTGTGTGATGATAATAATAGGAGCTCAGATAACCAAATGACAAGGCCAGCGGGTGGCTGCTAGCGCAGACTCGTTATACCATGTCTCCTTCTTCAGAGTAATTAACCGAGGGTTTGTGTTGAGCGTGACCCGTGACAGCCGTCTGATATCCAGTGAGATCATCCGGATCTCTGCAGGGCACCGTATGTGTGACGTATGTAAACACACACACACACACACACACACACTGACCGGTCAGAGCCACGCGTCTGACCTCTGTCTGACCCGTCCAACAATCACAGTCACAACACACACACTAACAACAGAGAAATCTGTGCAACATGTCTGCTGCAGAAAAGGGAGACTTCACTAGTTTTATAACACTTACATTTTTAGTTAATATTTTATCTTTTTTAAAAACATATTTTGATAGTCCACTTTAGACTTTCTAATAAGACTAGTTAGGGTAGGTTTAGGATTAATAGAATAAGTTGACACATACTATTGTGATAGTCAGTATGTAGTATGTTGTGTGTTAGGAGATATTAATCAGACTCTTAACGACTGCTAGTTGACATGTAGTTGATAAGTTACTTACTGTTGCCTAAAGTGGACTATCAAAATAAAGTATTACCATTTTAGTTTTTTAATCTTATACATTTTTCATATTTATCCTTTTCAGTGAATTTTTTTGTTTTTTGAAGTAATTAATTTTTTTTATTTTTAGTTCAGAATAATAATCCTGGTCTAAATAACATTATATATTGAACTAACATACACCAATTTTTTATTTTAATTAAATTTTTCGAATGGATTCAGGATGAGCAGGTTGAAGTGTGCCTAGCCCCGCCCACTCACCTCCCACTGGCCCTGCTGTGATTGGCTCTTGAGCTGAATGAGCCAGTCCTCGCTGTCGGCCTCGGCGCAGTGATGCATAGTGATGATGACCGGCCGGGTCAGAAGAGCTCCAGCAGGACCACAGCTGACCACTGGACTCAGGACCGTCTCCTGTGTGTCGTCCACCTGCGGCCTTAACACACACACACACACACACACATCCTTGTTTATAATACTTTGTGGGCCCCTAATGTCACAAAGACTGTAAAAACAGAAATACAGTACTTTGTGGGGTCCTTTAGGAGCTCACAAAGACAACAGGTTAAAAATGATAATATAGAATGGACATAACCTACACCAAACCTAAACTTAACACTAAAACCTAACTTAATTTTAACATATAGAAATGTTATATATATATATATATATATATATGACTGTTATAATATGTTTTAAAGAATGCATGGGTAAAAATGATAGATTTTTCTTTTATGTCAAGTGAAGTTCACATTCCATGAAGATATTTTGTACATTTCCAACCGTAAATCAGTCATTTTTATATATGTATTTTGTGTTTTTAAACTCTAGGTTTAATTATAAAATAGATTTGGTGCTTGATTCTGATTGGTTGAGCTGCATCCCAAGCTGTTGTAAATTAGGCTAAATACCCAGAACCCATCGTTAGGCTGTTTGTGATCAGACGTTACCTCATGCTCTCCTTCCTGTGAACCGTCACATACATCTCATAGACACGGCCCTGAGGGATGGCACCTGCTGGCACCAACAAGCTCACGCCTGCAGAGACACACACACACACACACCGTCAGTCTGCCAGCCCACGACCTCTGTGACCTGTGTGTGCCACACACTCCAGCACACACAGCACTAGCCCTGTCAACATCACACACACACACACACACACAAGTGTTTCTATGATGAATTCACAGACGCTCATTGATTTCTGGTGTCCTTCACCTGAACTTCCCTTCAAGCGACCGTCACTCAACACAGAAGAAACGCATAAGAAGGAATCAGCTCTCCAGAGACACACACTTCAGTCCAGACTGAGCTGAATTTCTGTGCATGTTGCCATGAAATGAAAATCAGCTCTATCTCACATCACAACAGCGCCGCCTCCTTCTGCTTCGTGGGTGACGTAAGCGTAAGTGCATTGTCACAGTAATACAAAAATCATCAAAAAATACAAGAGGCTTCATTTCAGCCCTAAATAAATGTTTTAGTTTACATAATATATGTGTGTGGAATGTGAATATCATGTGTATATATATATATATACAAATACACAAACACATGCATATATTTAAGAGAAAAATGTCTATATATTAAATTTATATATAATAAAATATATAAACGTAAATATTTTTAAGATATATACTGTATGTGTGTGTCTTTATATATACATAATATATTTATTTACTTATGTAATTTATTATGTACATAATAAATATGCACAGTACACACATATTATGCAAACACAAACTTTTCTTATCTTGACAGCACTAATATAATAAAAATGAAAACATAAGTATAATTTTTTTATACACATTTTATATTTATATATATTATACATTTTATTAAACTTAATAATATATGTATATATATATATATTTATACATACAGAGAGTCTCAATGAAATCCAGGGACCTGTGTGAATAACTGGTGGAATTGTGGGAAAACGAACATTATGAATCACAGCATGTCCTGATTTCCTGAACACTAATAAACTCCCACAAGCATACAGAGTTAACGAGGCGTCAAGAATCCTCTCTTTCTCTGGTTTTCCTCTGGGAATAGTGATGATGTGCTGCTGTACGGCTGGTTATGAATGACTGTCCGGCGTCAGAAGGAGAATGATGCTCTTAATCCTGTTATATATGTAAGCAGCCGTGGTAAGTCACTTTGAACACTGCTTCTGGCTAATTTATGAGCCGTGCTGCTCTCGCGGGAGCCGTAACACTCTCGAGGAGCCTTAAGAGACATCCACGGACTGCTGGCTCCCATCATTTACACTGACTCACAGCAAACACACAGGTTCTGAGTGATTGTAATATAATTAAACCGCTCTAAAGCAAGGTACATGGTGTTTTAGAATTGTTTTAAAGTAAGAGTTTTTCCTTGAGTCTGTCCTGAACATTTACTGAAGATCATAAACACAAGCTCTTTAACATATTAACATATCACTTGGTATCCAGCAGCTATTTTGTTACACACACACACACACACACACAGTATGTATTTGATTTGTCATAGGTCTGTACTAAAGACATTTAGTTCCACCTTTAGAGACATGTTACAGGTCTTTGATGGAGTTGTTTTCCTTTGGAAAAGTGTTTCAGATTCACACTGTAACACGTCTGTGTGTCAGAATTGTGATTAAAATCAAAATCGCAATATTCTTCAATAAAATCGTGATTGGTTTCTTTTGTCCATATCGCACAGCCCTAGAAGGGGACAATATTTTATTCTATCCTTTTTATCCTAAGAAAAAGCTAATGAAATCTAATACTCATATAAATAAGTAAATAAAAATGGTATAAAATATTATTAATTATTATTTTTAAATATAGATAGAATTGTTATGAATGACATTTTCTTTGATTACAATAATGAGAATTTGCTTTGTCGTCACATATTCTATATATAGAATATATTTGTTCAGTCTCTGTTTTAACACTGGAGTAAAATATGACCCGCACGTGTTTTTGACAGGTTTGTGAGATTCACCCATCAGAGACTGATGACATCAGAGTTATTAGATTATGATGACAGATTATGAAGACAGACAGTTTCATTTTCACTGATCAATCACTGACAGACAGAAAGAGCAGAGTTCATCAGGCTGTGTGTGTCTGTATAGTATCTGATGAGTACTTACTAGTACTATTTAAAAAGATACTAGTAAATATTAGATGCTAGTCAGAACTAAACAGCTGATGTTTGAATGAACATTCCCACAGAAGTACACCAAAAAATGATGTGTTACTAGTACTACTGAAATAAGTACTATTATCTCAGAAACAAGCACTAGTATCTAGTAAGTACTAGTATATCTCAGAAATAAAAGTTCTAGCATCTTTTAAGTGATAGTATTAAGTCTCTCAGAAAAAAAACAGTATTTCAGAAATAAGTACTAGTCTAAAGAACAACAACTCATTTCTCAGAAATAAGTACTAGAACCTCGTAAAATAAGAACTGGTATGTTAGCAATAAGTAGTTTCTAAAACACATGATGAATAAGCACTAGTAGATACTGAATCAGAACTAGTACTTAATGGAGAGCAGCTCCAGTAAATGAACACAGAAACGACTGTAGTATGTTTTCTAGGTGAAGTGTCTGCAGATGTCTGGCCCTGACCTGAGTTGGGCACGATCAGATGGCCCCCGAGAGCGTTGAAGGAGCCGAAGGCGGTGCACGACGGGTCCCAGGAGCGCACCAGTGTCTGTGTGCGGCGGCTGATGGTGTCGCTGTCGAGCAGAGCGTGCGGGAGTTTAGGAGAGAGCTTGGACGAGATGTCAGACAGGTCCTCCTGCGGCGTCACCAGACCGGACGAGTTATACACCTTGATCTTCAGGTTGGGCAGTGGGTCCAGCAGAGGAGAGTTGGTCATGGGGATCTTATCAGCCACGTCATGCAGAGCGTAAACCGGACCTCTGTACATGGCAGCAGCCGAGGTCAGGTCAGGAGGAGCCGTCAGCAGATCCGCTACACACACAAATACATCTTACACCTTCACCACGCCACAACAATTACGTTTTCAGACAGAATATCTAAACATTCTTCCATCAAGAATGATTTCTAGACAAGTCAGCATTTTATTTTCAGAGAAGACAAGCTGGCACATCTCTCTCTTTTTTCCTGAAAACATGACAGTAATCTTTACTTGTCTAGAAAATCATTCTTGATTTAAGAATTTTTTGATTGAAACGCGACAAAAAAACAAGAAATTAAGAAAAAAAATGACTACAACTAAAAGAAAAAACAAGAATAAAAATAATTGTATTCATATTAAATACTACAAAATATATATAAATAATTAATTAAAAAAAACCAAAACAATAAGTAAAAAAATAGAACAAAATGAAGTAAAAAAAAACAACAACAACAACAAAAAAACAACCAATAATATTGCTTGAATGAAAATTGAAACTATTAAAATAAAATTCCATTATTATTTCCACATTTATACAAGCAAAATACTACAATCTAGATAAATATTGTTACAACTAAATTAGTTTAAATTAAAATCTAGCTGAAAATACAAATATTAGAATATTACATAAATGAGGATGTTTAAGCAGTAGAATTAATAACCGAAAATAAAGGAAATCTTTTTTTTCCCCAAAAACTAATAAAATCACAAAGGCACATAACTATGGTAATATTACAAATAAAATGCAAACTGACTGAAACTAATTTATCGACTATCAGCTACTAAAATATCACATAACCTCCTTCAATCTCAAGACTCTTTTGTCAGTGAATTTCTCTTAGTGTCAAATGATGAAAGGATCATTTTCACTGCCATATATGCTATTCAAGCACTGTTTATTATGTTTTTGCTGTATATATTTAATAAAAAAAGATTTTTAGAATTTAAAATAGCTTTTTTCTCTGTGAATATGTGTTAAACTATAATTTATTTCTGTGATCAAAGCTGATTTTTCCTCATCATTACACCAGTCTTCAGTGTCACATGATCCTTCAGAAACCATTATTAATCATTAGTTAATCATTAATATGTCAATTTGCCTGTCACGTTGGTTTCAGCATCATGAATGCATCCGAGGTAAATGTAGTCACTAATATTTATTTACGGCATGATGAAGCGCTTCTCCCTGAAGAGGCGAACAAAGTCATCATTAGTCTTTTTCCTCGTTAGTCTCTTCTGCGGCGGATGGAGAGCAGATGCTGCTTTACCCTTCACAGGTACACTGATGAATATTCATGAGCGAGCGGCAAGGGGGCGGGGCCTCTGACTCCTTCACGCTACTGTTAAACTGACAGCGCAAATGAGTCTCCATGACTGCAGGAGTTGTGAAAACCATGGCAACCATCACCATGTGAGCGCTGACACACGCTGAGATGAGAAATCAGCAGCTAACAGTAAATGTGAGCTATTCTCTACACAATCACAACATTCAGGAAAGAAGCTAATGTTCTGAAATTAGAGGAGCATCTGATGTCATTTCTTCAATTTCGTTTCATAAAGATATTTTTTGTGTAAACAACATTTTCAGAAAACAATCTTTTCTGTTCCTCGGATCATATTTTGTATTGTCTGTTTTCATCTGACTTTCAGTTAGGTTTAGTTGTTTTATTGTTTATTGTTATTTTTATTATACATTACTGACACTCTATTCAGCTCTTTGACACAATATGTATTGTTAAAAGCGCTATATAAAAAAAGGTGATTGATTGATATTATTATTATTATTATTATAGTTAAATTTTTTTAGTACATCACTTTACTACTACTGTAAAAAAAAAAAAAAATGTTATTCATTTTAATTTCATCAGTATCATTATTTTTCTTTATTGTACTACATCAAATGAAAATGAAAATGTTGATTTGGTAACTAACTGTAATAAAATAAGTTTACTCTTTTTATTCTATTATTATTTTTTACTTTGACTTTGTATCTTTTTTTTAAAACACAGTTTTAATTGTAGTTAACTATAATAAACCTGGAATAAAAAATTCATACAGGTTCGGACCAACATTTTCCTTTAAATTAAGTTTGTAAAGTATTACAAAACTATTTGAGTTTTAAATTAATTACTTCGAAGTACTATAGTTTCAAATTGATTAAGTAATTATTTTAAACAATGATAAGTATATCATGTGATCATTAAACCAGCAGCAGACGTTTACAGATGTGTTGTTACATTTTTAATGTATTGTTCAAAAGAAAGATTTGAGCTCTAATAGTTTGACTGGATAACAATAAGTCATGTAAGTAATGCTTGTTTTCTAACGGATCACTGCTGTCGTCTTTGTCTCTTGACGCTGATGTGTTTTGCAGCTCTTGGGCTGATGGGTAATTAATGCTCTATGTGCCAGACAGACGCAGCTAATTACAGCGTTATGATAACCTGCAGATTGCCTTGACATGAAGGGAGACAGCATTTCTGAATCATGAGCGTCCTTCATCATTTCACACGAACACAAACCACACGCTGCCTCTACTAGTGATTTCATTAACTAGTCGCCAGTGGGTTGGTCAGATGAGTAGTTTCCATTCATATTTAATAAAAAAAACTGTAAAAATACGAAATATTATTACAATGTTAAAGTGTGATGTATTTCTGTGATCATTCCTCCAGTCTTCAGAAATCATAATAATACACTGATTTACTGCTCAACACACACTTCTGATTATTATCATAATCGTGCTGCTCAATATTTTTTTGTAAACTGATGCAATTTATTTTCTTTAGGACTTTACCATCACTTTTTAACAAATTAATGCATCCTTGGTAAAAAAAAAGTAAAAAAATTATATGAAAAGTTTATAATTTTTGATACAATTATTTGTATGTAAAATGTTCTATAAATAAAAAAATGACATAATAATGATAATTGACTGCTTCAATGTCTAAACAGATTATTACTAGTCAAATTGTTACTTTTTAATACGTAAATACTAGAGTTTAAGAAATACAAAAATATATATAATTTGACCAATAATAATAATAATATTGATTCGTTGGATGATCACTTATATAGTTATTATTATTACTAGTCCAATTAATATTATTTTAAATATATGAACACGAACACTATTATTCAAATAAAAATATATATTTGGACTAATAATGACTACTATTACTAATTATAATTAATTGACTAGATGGATGACTTTATAATCTTAAAAGGCTGATTTCTAGCCACTGAAATTAAAAAGTAAAAAAGAAATAAATAAATCCATAAATAAACAAACATACTGACTATGACAGTCCCAGGCTGGAAACACTTTAGTACAAGGAACACATATTCACTTTCAACAGTTGAGAATTGTTCCTCATAATGAAGAGTTAGTAAGCCGTCGGGGTCGTACCTGTGCGGGCCGTCTTGATGTTGACCGGCTGGAATCCTCCGTTCAGCGCCGATGAATCCAGGATGTCCGAGTCGAAGTCCCGGTGGTTCTTCCGGTAGACGAACAGCGCCACGATGACGGAGATCACCAAACACATGATGACGGCGATGACGATGCCCACGTACAGAGCCACGTCGTCTGTGCTGGGAGCCGCTGCACGCACACACACACACACACACACACAGAGTGTCAATTAAGAGGAGATTCTGGAGATCTGAGCTCCAATTTCCCTCCTCACTGATATTAATAACGCCAGACTTCATTACTGTACAGCAGTGCTGGGGAAAGTAATGCTTTACAATATTGTGTTACTCCCTGAAAAGTAACTAATTATGTCATGTTACTTTCCAGTTAGCGTGATGTAACTGGATCATTGGCGGCCAGAAGAGAACACATCAAATGTTTTAAAAAACAAAGAGGTGCTAATGGATCAGATCATCTACAAAAACATCATTTACATCATCATCTAAATGTGCTTTATAATACCACTTTGACTTGTTTGGAGTCATTTGTACTTTGCACTTATTATTTGTATTTGTAAACCACATTTATATTTCCATACTTGCTGGAAAGTCAAACAAACAATTCATTAATATTAATGTAAATAATAAAAGCAATAAAACAAATTATATGATGATTATTTTTTATTTGTACAATCAACATTTATATTTGCATATTTTCTGGAAGGTCAAACAAACAATTTATTAATATTAAAGTAAATTATTATTGTTATTATTAGTAGTAGTAGTATAACTTTTGCAGGAAATTCACCAAATTATTATTATCATTCAACAAATATAACATATATCTTTGCTGGAAATGTAACAAAATAAATCAATTATATATATATATATATATATATATATATATAATTATGATTCATATATATAAAACTTTGCTGAATTCCCACTGTATAATAGCAATTCGCAAAAAAACAAACAAACAAAAAAAAACCAAAAAAAAAAAAACCAAAGAAACATTAGAAGTTACTGTATCTACTGTAAGTGGTGTACAGAGGAATAACCAGCAGTGAGATCTGTGTGTTTCTATGTCTAGTCTATGAGATCGATGCAGCCTGGCCTCACTTCACTGCAGATCACGTCTAGAAATCAGAAACTCCTCACATCTTTTTCCACCCTCGGCTCTTTCCATCTTGAAAACGTCCCAGTGATTATGTGGAAAGGAAACTGGCCTATGCTGCGTTTGACAAGCTGTCATTAGAAGCAATACTCTGCTCTCATTTCCATAGAAACAGTCTCTTTGTCCCGCCGATAATTGTGAAAAATGCAATTTCCTGTCAAAGCAGTGACGAGTGAGGAAAGGGCTGTGGTATAAAGGTGTCGCGAGAGGCTATTGATTCCTGCATCAATACAGACGCCCTCCAGACTGACCAGTCAAACCAATGCAGGCTCCTGACTCTCTGGTTTGTGCTCGTATTGAGCTCTGAGAGCCCAAACACAGAGCTGTGATTCTCTCATCCAGCAGCAGAGGGCGCTGTCAGCCATCAATACATTACTCCAGAACCGCACGCTATATCTGGACTATTCACACTACCGTATCTGTGTGCTGGCTTTTTACATCTTATTGATTCATTAGGATCAAACCTTTGAGAGACGCATGGCAAAAATGGCATCTATTAGGCTTGCTTTGAATATAATACTGCATCTTTTTTTAAATAAGAATGTTTCTTTAATACGAGTGCATTTCTTCTTACTGCACCAATTTATTTTCACTTTTTCAATTTCAAATATAGAAATGTTGAAATAAGTGATTTTTTAGCTAAAATAAGACAAGGAACAAAATAGCAAAGGATTTACTTTGAAAAAAAAAAACCAACAAAAAAAAAAAACCAACAAGAGTGTTATTATAGTTATCGAAAACTAAGACCTTCCTTTTACTTGAAATATAAATATATTAAATATGTATATATAAATATCTATATTATTTAATTATATTTTACTTATTTATATACATTTAAAATCATATTTATACTAAAATATAATGTTATACTTGAAGATATACTAAAAGAACATCTAGTAACATATTGTAAGTATTTTCTTGTAAAACACATTTATTTACAACTTTTAATTTAAAATAATAACCTTTTTTTACAGAACTTGTACTTTTTTACAGTCTTTTACAGTCTTGCATCTTTGCATCTAACACAGTGCTCAGACATTGCATAAAAAGACGCAGCACAGAATGCGCCCGTCATCATTAAACAGCTGCCATGACAAGCTGCTTCGAGGCCTTCTGATTGGTCCTCTGTTTTGAAACTGACATTAATGAGTGTATAAAATGTTAACTCTTTTAACTTGACATTGCTTCGTAAAAACATGGTGCTAATTTGTAAACGCTGCAAAAGATGCGTGATGCGAGTGCAACCGTCATAAACCTGAGCTCTCGCATCAGAGTCCGGACACTGTGTGTTTACGTGTGTGTGTGTGTGTGTGTGTTTGCGTGCCTGCAGCTGCTGCACTTTTAAAGGTAGCAGCAATCAATGTCACGATCAGCGCCGCACGGCCCCTCGTCGAGTTTAATCACTGTGACATTATGAATTAATCTCACTAATGTGAACGCTGCCCTCTAAAAGCAGACGCTCTGACCTGAAGCTCCACTCCACCGTCTGAAAACACAAAGAGCTTTACATCTGAACACACACGCTTCGAGAGCACAGGAACAAATCCACCTGCCATTCGATTCTTGAATTACGATTGCGATTTAAAATGCAACAAATAAGCTCCAGGTTTGTTTGTTTGGCTAAAAACGTTGTATTAATGTGATTATAAATGATTAAAATAAATATTACTATATCTAATTAAAAGCATGCGTTTAAAAAGAACTAAATATTTTTACTAAATAAAACATTATTTAGTAAAACATTTTATATATTTATATTAAAATTTATATTATATTTATATTTATATATTACATTTTATAAAACATTATTAAGCTGCTCAGATTGAGTAGGAGCAGCAGTTAATGTAAAAGTCTGTGAAAGTAATTTTGTGCTCCTAGAGGCACATAAATGTAATGAATTTAGGTGGAGGTGTGCAGAGCCAGAGGAGGTTTTTCAGGCAAAACATCAATGATTTGAATTATATGCGCGCAGCTATTTCTAATCAGTGCAGATTAATAAACAGAGGAGTGACGTGCATTCTTTTTGGCTCATTAAAGGTTAATCTTGCTGCCACGTTCTGAATTAATTGTAAAGGTTTGATGGGAAAACCTGCTAATAGAGCATTACAATGGTCCAGCCTGGACAGAACAAGAGCTTGAACAGGGAGATGTGACGCATGCTCAGACAAAAAGGGCCTGATCTTCTTGATGTTGTATAAAGCAAATCTGCTGGACTGTGTGCTCTGAGAAAGGATCTGATCATCAATCATAACTCCAAGGTTTTTGAAGGAGTTATGGTTGATGTGCCTAACTAGAAGGTGAAAGTGTGATGAGGTGATGAGTTTGATGGACCACATGCAGTTCTGTTTTGGCAAGGTTGAGTGGTGCTGGTCCTTCATCCAGCAAGAAACGTCTGTTAGACAAGCTGAGATGCAAGCAGGATGGAATGAGAGGTAGTCATTAGTATAACAGTGATGAGAAAAATCAATGTTTTAGAAAGATAGAGCCTAGTGATGCCATGTACACAGAGAAGAGAAGTGGTCCAAGAACTGAGCCCAGAGGCACCCCGGTAGTTAGATGTTGTGACTTGGACTCCTCACACCTATCTGAGAGCTAAGACTCAGGTTATAAGCTCCTGAGATGATATTTGACATGATGCTGAGATATTTACTTGTATTTGTTTTCTCTTGTGAGGATAGCAGCCTGTTTGCAAATCTGGATAGAATTGGCATGTTCTTGAATTGTAAGTTACCCAAGCTTTCTTGCGTACACAGGTGTTCAGCAGGAAGGTCACAGTGCGTATAATGAACATAGACTGTGTGTTACACCGTCATGATTCTTTCCTTCTGTGAAACAAGAAAAATATACGGGTATGGGGCAATAAAAGTGTAAATGGATTATAATTTCTCTTTTTCTGCCTGAAGAACCGCTCTAAACGAGGTCTTGAAAGAGGAGGATGGTGAAGTGGACCCGTTTGCAGACGCGTGGAGAGGAACTGATTCTATCGATCTCTGTGTGATCTGAGAGAGCCTGCAGCACGGAGACACACCGGCTAACGGCCTTTGATTATCTGCCAGACTCTAAACCCGGAGGCAGTCCGGCATTTCCACACGCGACAGAGAGAAATAGAGAGCTGACCAGCCAGCAAACGCACAGATCTATTCCTGGTCAGCAGGACGACACGGATACTCCCTCATTTCTCTCCAAACTGAAGGGTTTCTGTATTATTCATAGACTTCCACCATTACGCGCCATGATGCACAAATCTATTCCTGGTCAGTCGGCTGACTGCTTAAATGATGAATTAAAATGTTTCCTTGGTAACTATCTGAAGAATATATATACTTTTCTTTTAAGGGTATTTAGAGTAAATGCAATACAAACGTCTTCAAGTGAAATGTTTGTGTTAAAAATAAGAGTTATATCTAAACATCCTAAAAACAAGTTTCTCTCAGAAGCATCACTGACTTGTTTCTGACATTTCTTGATTATAAGCCAGTTTTGTCTCACTGCACCAGTAGATTTCTCACTTGTTATGTCACTTTTTACCTTCTTTTCACTTGAAGTGAATCTACAAGTGCAATAAGACAAAACACACTCATATTAAAGAAACATAAAGACAGTAAGTAGTGCTGCGTTTGGAGTAAATGTATTTAGTTCGGAGTACTATTTTTTTCTCAGTCAGCTGACATGGACAGTCCCTCGTTTCTCTTCTGTATTATTCATAAACTTCCACCATTACATCCTCTATCTTTAACGAAGATATCAGGGTAAAAGATGACTCTCTACAGGAGTGTAAAGCCGGCCCGTACGGACTCAGCGAATCGAGACGCTGTGATGAAAGTCCTCCGATATCATCTGAGTGTGCAACTCTCCCGTCCAGAGCTTGCGCTTTGATGATAAAGCAGCATACTCAGAAGGGCAAGCGTTAAAATGTATCGCCGAGATTAATACGTTTCTTTGAACATGAGGGACTGTAGGTAGCTAGAGAGAGGAAAACAGGGTGGAAATAAAAAGCATTATTGAACGGTTACGGTGGAGAGACGGCCAGGGCTTCAGGACCAGAGAAGAGCCGTGCACACACACACACACACACACACACAGCTCCAGAGTTCATTTCATTAACATTACCAGCAAATTGAGCTTTAACCTAATTCAGTTCTTTCAATTTTTCCATTTACTTCACTTTATTTACCCTTTATATTGTCTACTTCCGTATTTCGAAGCACGCTGAAATTAACGTTTTTGTTTGAAACATTCCTTTAAACCTGTATGACTTATACAGAAACATATTTAAAACAAATCTGAATAAAAACACTGAGATGTTTGTGTTGACATGAGGATGACAGAATTAACTTAACTATATGTGTGATATTGAAGGGTTAATATAGTAAATAAACAGCTTTATCTAGTGGTTTTCTGAGCTTAGCCGCACTAAGCTATTCTCCCAAGCACAAAAACAGTCTAAAACCAGCTAAACAGAACAAACCAGCTTACACTAGACAGTCTAAAGTGGTTTACTGGTCTAAGCCTTTATCCACGGCTTGAGACAAGAACAAAACCCTTCTAAAAGCATCTAAACAAAAAGGATGAGAAAAGTACACTACGCTGTCTAAGTGGGTTTGCTGGTCTCCCTGACTTGATCCAATCCAAACTCCTAAAACCAGCTAAACAGATTGGACCATGTGAGAAAACCTGGAAAGTCTAAGGGGTTTTGGTCACGTATTCTGCTCTGTTTTACTGGTCTCAGCTGGTTCAAATGGTCTCCCAGGATCAAACCACATTAGTTTAAGTGACTTCAGACCAGCTTAGACATGTATAGTAGTCTGTTTAGTCGCTCACTATGGTTTTAAGCCTGAGTGTCCATCTAATGTAAATCAGACTGTCACACAAACCCAGACTCGTTGGGCAAACTACTTTAAACTGTCCAGTCCAGTTTTAATAACAAGTCTAGAAGTCCATCTAACCTCCTTAAACTGTCTAGTTTAAATGATTTGGTCCCTCAGTCTGGTCTGTTTGGCTGGTTTTAGAAGGGTTTTGGGTTTAAAACAAATTTTGTAGTCAGTTTAGACCAGCTGAGACTGGTTTAAGCTGTTTTTCAGACTCTTAGGAAGGAAAATGAGATGGTATGAAGAGAGAAAAAGCATAAGGAGGAACTGAAGGTTTGGAGACGCATGCAAACAGAAATCAATGAAATGAAGGACTCACATGGATGTGGCAGAGCATTGATCTTGTCTGTGGGTTCGGAGGACTTCTGATATAAGGAACCTTCGGGAGAGAGGGAGGGATGGAGGGTGAGGGATGGAAATCAAATTCAACACAATGGGATTGAACAAAATCAAACAAGCCAACAAAGACATGAGTGATGAGAACGTCCATGGACGATTCTTCTCCATTTGGTGTCACTTTTAGCCTCTCCTGGACTCTTCCTGCAGACAAACGATGCACGAGTGAACACCGTCATCCGTCAGCAGCGTTTTAGTGCTTCATTAGGGCTAACGAGCCAGAGGGATGGATGGTTTTAAGCTGATAAACAGTCCTGGAGTCAATGAGTCAAAAGCACTCGCAGCTTCCCATCTGACACGAGGACATGAGGAATCAGCTGCACTCTGAGAGCTGGACGCTATTAGAGAAGAGCCGCCTGCTAATGTAGCATGAGCTACAGCCCTAAATCACACCCGCACTGACTCTAGGAGCATGCATATGGAGAGCTCTGCAGGACTGCATCTCCATCAAACGCTTCGGTGCTGCTGC
>JAUMHI010000051.1:16733141-16759775 GCA_032359435.1 Enteromius unitaeniatus
CATCCATCAATTCTTTCATCAAACAATCAATCAATCCACCCATCCGTCCGTCCATCCATTCATGCATCCATCCATCCATCCATCAAATCAATCGAACAATCAATCCGTCCGTCCGTCCATCCGTTCGTGCATCCATCAAATCAATCGAACAATCAATCAATCCATCTGTCCGTCCGTCCATCCATTCATTCATTCATCCAACCAACCAACCAACCAACCACCAATCTTCTACCCATCTATGTATCCATCCATCTGTCCGTCTATCCATCCATTCATGATTAATCCAACCATTTATCCATCAACCAAGCCATCTGTCCATCCATCTACCCACCCATTTATCCATCAATCCAGCCATCTGTCCATCCATCCATTTATCCATCCATCCACCTATTTATCCATCACTCCACCCACACAATCAACCACCAATAAATCCACCCATTTATCCATCCTACCAACCATTTATCCCCCAATCCATCCATCAATGCATCTACCCACCCATCTATCCATCCATCAACACATTTATCTAACACTCCATCTATCTATCCATCCACCCAACCATTTCAATCCATACATTCATCCATCCATCCATTCCAACCATCCAACCTTTAAAAATCACACCAACACATCAAGTTCACTTCCAAAAACTGCTTTTCAGTAAAAAAAAAAGAGATTTATATGAATTTCTTTGAATTCTACTTCCTTACATTCAAATTCAAAATGCAATTCTGCATCAGCTTGCCACCTCAATACCCATTAGGAGCTGAACCGGAATTGAAGTCATTCCTCAATTCAGTTGTGACCGGTGCACAACACAAGCGTGAGTAAATGATGAAGTGTTTTCATTTCCATCTGAACTGTTCATTTACAGCAGCGTCCAGTCACACTCGAACGGCCCGTCCCAATACCCTCTAAACCAATCACAGAGCTCAAGCTCACGGTGCGAACCAGAGAGTGCTTATAATTACATCAGCTTCACAACGAGCAAGAGAAGTCAATTTATTACAGCGCAGGAGAGGAAAACATCTGCTTGCCAGATCTGGGATTGTACCTGTGGGGAAAACAGTAAGCGGTCACAGCAGGTGGGCTGTTTTCACTTGTTGAAGAGCTCCTAAAAGACTCGTCTGCGCTTTACCGCGACTTCACAAACCATCAGCCTCGTGAAAGCCTTGGGTTTGCATTCAGGGGGAAAGTTATTCTTTCAACACTCAAAGTGGCGGCAGCGGCGGTGGGTTAAAACGATTCCAACTTGTCAGCGCGGCTTTCTGTTCTTAAGAGGAACATTTTCCAGCTCCAGGGATTTTCACGGCAAGATCCGACCAAAAGAAACTTCAGAGGAGACGAACTGCGGCGCGCTGAAGGAAACGCAAGCTACTAGAGCAGAAGGTCAAAGTTTTGCATCAGTTTCAGACGTGGACTTTGGCTTTATGCTATCAAAGCATAGGAAATATGATCAGGACCTGAACCAGTTTCAGTGCACCGTTACAAACCACTCCGAGATCTTAGCTATAAGGAAATACAAATAAATATATATATATATTATATAAAAATATATAATAAATAAAAATAAAAACACAAAACTTTAAATTAAAATGTAAATAAATAAATGGCCTGAAATCACCCTAAACACTTGTGTTTTATATATATATATATAATACAAATAGTACTAGCATCCACTTGAAAGTAGACAGCACATAGCAATGAACTATAAAGCACTCTAAGAACATTAACAAATAAAGAATAGAGCAATACAACAAATGCAAACGAATAAAAATCAAATAAATAAACAACCAGCAGCCACCTAACACCACCCAAGCACTTCAAACCAGCATAAAATACAAAATAAATATAACATAAAACATAAAAATAATTAATATTAGAACTTTAAATAATTCAATAATAAAATTCAAAATGACTAAATAAACAAAAAACAACCACATAACAATAGCAAACCACTAAAAAACCTTGGCAAAATAAAACAGCCTAAATAAATAACATAATATTAAATAAATAAATAAACAATACAATTAAAATGACTAAAAAAAACCACCTTACAACCACAGAGCAATTCACTACAAACCACTGAAAAATGATAATAAATAAATATAAATACATTTACAAAAACAACACAACTGAAGTTAATGAAGAAAAAACAAACGAGCACTGTGTCAGCGCGTTCGTTAAAGTCAAACGAGACACACTTCCTTCATGAAACACTGAAGTCTACTAGAGTGAGCTGAAACTGACTGATGAACTGAGACTGACCGTAGACGATGACGGTGGCCGTCGTGCTGCGGCGTTTGGCCACGATGTTCTTGGCGACGCAGGTGTAGTTGGCGGTGTCGGACAGACGGGCCTGTTTGATGATCAGGTTATGGTCGATGGTGATGTAGAAGTTCCTGTCGTCGGCGGGGTCGATGATCTCCTCGTTCTTCAGCCACTCCACCTGAAAACACACAGACCCGACACACATTTACAGAGCGATGAAATCAGCATTAGATTAGATTCAGTGAAGCACGGTTCTGTGATCAGTAGTAAATCTCCATCCAAAGTTGAGAACGTTTAAAGCAATTGTTCACCCAAAAATGAAAATTCTGCCATCCTTTACCCTCACCTCAAGTTTGAAATGGTGACCCAAAACAGCCTGGTTCCTCGAGTGAGTAAATGGTGACAGAATTTTTATTCCTTTATGACAACCAGCTTTAGGAGTTTTTTTTTTTAGCTTTCCCAACTTTTTGTTGTATAAACTGAATACAACAAGTTGAGAAAACTCAAGCTGGTTACGGCTGATGTTATGAAGTGAGTCTGGAGTAAAACCATGTTATTAAACGTGCTTTCAGAAGAGCTGTGGTTCACCGAGAAGCTACGCAAACGTGATGATTTCTAGCTTTACTGATGAGATGTATACTGATTATTGCGCTATTGTGATTAATCACACATCCCTACATTTACTGGCAGCTTTCTGCTTATTACACTTCAATGAAGTCAAAAGCAAAAGCTTAATAAAGTCTCGATATCCATCATGATATTCCCTCTGAACCGTTGTGCAGATGCGCTGGAAGTAAAAAAAAACGTCCTTCAGTAAGTGCTTTAAGGATCTTTGACCTTTATTACGAGCTTCCTGTTTCTAAATGGCTTCTGTATTGAACGCGAGGTCACATGTGCAGAGAAAGTGACTGTTTTAGAGCTGCTTGACTGCAAATCACACAGATCAGTGTGTCAGCAGATGATCTGATGCTCTGCTTTCACTGCTCTCAGGAGAGCCATCGTACAGATCTGAGATCAGCAGAGGAACTGAGACCACCGGCCAATCACGAGGGACTCAGACACCTAGCAACCAGCCAAAGCACCCTAGCAACCACACAGAAACACACCACACTGAACTCCAAAAACCCTAGCAAGCAAAAAAAATAAATCAATCAATTAACAAATTAATTAATGAATAAATAGGTTTTTAACTTTTTTAAAGTTCATTAATTAATTTTATTGTTTTTGTTGTTGTTTTAGCTCTTTTTTTCTTTTTGTGTAATGAATTAATTTTTTTTTGTACAAAGCAAAATATCATGCACCTGGTAAACCATGCACATGCTTTGCAATAACCGAAGATAAAAGCAATAAATAAACAAATATGACTACAGATAAATAAATATTGGAATTTAAAAAATAAATTACAAGATTTTGAAATTGTTATAACAATTAAATAATTACAAATAAATAAATATGTAGAACTGACAAGAATTGTAATAATAAACAAGTAAATAAATGGAAACCCCCTAAAGCACCTGAAACATGTCAACAGATTATAAACCACTCCAAACCCTTAGCAAATAAACCAACATACACATAAAGAAATAAATCATTTAAAAAATAATAATTCTATAAAATAAACACTTGGCAACATACAGTAGTAAAAAACTATAAACCACTCCTAAATTGTAGAAAAAAAACATTTACTTTATTTAAATGTCATAAATAAAAGTAAAAAATAATTAAAATGAATAATAAAAATGAAATTGTGTCACTGATTCCTTTCTTTATTAACCACACAAGTCTACTTTTTCCAATCGAATGTGAAAATCCTGACTGTGTGAGGTCAAACTAACCCAAACGCAAACACCTTAAAGAAGTTCATCTAGAGACGACGACTAACACAGATACACACTTCAGCACAATCTGAACTTATTTTGGTGTTGATTTTGTGCAGATATTTGCTGAAAGTCTTACTAGAGCTGAAATCCTCATCAAATGAGCAGAAATACATAATAAACAGCAGAGACATACCGACAGGCGAATGAGAATTAAGATGCAGAATGATTAATTATTTCTCATAATTTGATTTATGCTGCCTCTAAAAATAACTTGATGGCTTCCTGCTCTCATTAAAGGACTCGTCTGCTGATAAAAACTAAGTATTGCATATGATGTGCAATTTTCCTTTTTATCGTCTTCCATTACGGTTTATTAATATTTAATGAGCGGGCCGTATGTGTGTGTGGCTGAGGGTCGAGCGGTCAGACCGGCATATGCTCAGATATCTACAGTAATAATCGCTCTGATATCAGCGAAGAGACAAACGCAAGAGAAGCGCTGTGAACGACGTTCCGTCTTTATCATCAATCCTGTGATGTAATCAGAGAAACGCTGCCATTGAGAAGCGCAGAAGACAAAAAATCAATGCGGATTACCCACAAATCCACTGGGCTCTCAGCCTGCCAAGGTGATTATATGTGGCCCTCAAATTACTAAAGCAAACAGGCAAATAAAAGGCCAGTGGCGGCTGCAGATGTGTTGGGATCGGCCCTGGAGGGACAGCAGTGTGTGTTCAGTGCACTTATTACTGTGTTAAACTGATGAGAGAATCAGTTCTGCATGAGGATCAAGACATTCCTTCAGGTTAGTAGTACCATAAACAAAAAATTTACTTTCTATAATAACAATGCTTATTTAAGTTTGTTATAATAATAACATCAATAATATGTTTGTTGTTAATATTAGAAAAAAACATATTTTAATGCCAAATAATTAAATTAATAATAATATTAAGCTTATTCATATACTAAACAAATAATACTAGACAATTAATAATAATAACAACAACATTTATTTAACAAATAATAATAAACACATTTATTGTAATACAGGCAGATTCATTATTTAAATAATAATAACAACACATTCTGACATAGACAGGTGTGATGAAATTATATATTTCTGTCTATACATGCTTTTTTTGTTGTTTCTAATCACTTCTAATAACTAATATCAGCATTTTGAACAAAACTCATTTTTTATTTTTAGTAACCTTTCATAATTACATTTTAAAAGTTATTATTTTAAATATTTTTTACAATTGCCATTATGTATGATATGTTCTATAAAAGTAGACTTGCCCTACTTGCCCATTTTTCAGGTTCATGTGCGTTTCTGTGCTGAAGTGTTACGATGAGCTAAACATAGAGCTGAAGATCAGCCAATCCATACAGACCAAACACACTGGGAACCTGTCTCTCTCTCTCCCCCCCCCACACACACACACACACGTGCTTGTTACTGTCTGATTGACAGCGAGACGTTCAGAGCAATAATTGGCACTTTTATTAACAAAGGCAAATTGCCACATGTCAGACGTCAAAAGTGCTTTTCTCCATCTCTCTTCTGGATAAGGTACATAGAAATGAGAGAAAATAAATACAACAAAGATCCAGGCGAATGTAAAAGCAAGGTAAAAGTCAATGTGAGTCTTGAAAAAACGAGAGAGGTTGCTAGGGTGTTCTGAAGGAGGTGAGAGCCCTTGGAGGGAGATTTGTAACGTCCTCAAAGCTGTCTGTTCACTAAGGCTGCATTTATTTGATCAAAAATATGTGAATATCTGTAATTGATAAGCTGTCAGCATCATTACTTTAGTCTTCAGGGTCACGTGATTCTTCAGAAATCAGAATAATATACTGATTTACTGCTCAACACATATTTCTGATTATTTCATTGAGATACTATCATTTATAGTATAGTTATTAGTAGTATTTTGGATTAAATTTATTTAGATTCTTTTTATTATTAATTTTTTTAATTAAAATTTTAATTTATATTTAATTTATTACATTTTAATTTAATTTAATTAATTTTTAAGTTGTAATGTAATTAAATATTTAGTTTTAATATTTTACTTTTACTTTCACTTCAAATAATTGAACATTTTTATGTTTTGTTTTGCAAACGTATTTTATGATAATAATCGCGGTGAAAAACAAATAAATTTATGGAAAACTGTTAAGCATTTTGTTTTGCAGGATTCACAGAAACTTCGAAGCATCCTTATTTATTTGAAAAAGAAATCTATTGCGACATTATAACTGTATTTGCTGTCACTTTTGATCATTTGATGCTGAATAAATATGTCTCAGGTCTGAGCAGATGGTTATATAAACAGCAGACGATTGACGAGTTCATTCAAAGCTGCACTTTTGCTCCGTTGGAGGACAGACACCAGCCTCTGACTCTGATTAGCAGAGACTCCTGCGCTCATATTCATGAAGGAAATTAATACAAGTGGTCATTATACAAATAGGCAGAAGCATTAGGAGCCAATTATTGTTTGTGGCTCCATCAAGAGAAGCTGACATCAATTTAATTTGGAGCAGCTGTGTGTGTGTGAGACGGTTAGATGTCTCTGTGTGATTGAGGATGAAGGAAAAACCTGCATTAATATTTAATGGAGCGCAGTAATTGCTTTAAATGACGGCTGCGTTTAAATAATCTTCAGTCTGATCAGAACTGGAAGACTTTGGCAGACCAAGCCCTCGATTCTCCTCACACAAACCGGTCAGCTGCTGAAAACTAGTCCTGATGAACTAGTTGGCACACCAGCAGCACCGAGATGAAGGATGAAAGACATGCAAACAAAGAGAAGAAATAAAACCTTGTTCACAATGCTCAGATTCAGAGGCACGAATGCAAATGCGAGCCAATCTCTGTGAATTATTCACATGCCAAAGACATTATTACGCTAATTGGGAAGCATTTCGCAGAAAAAACAACCTCGTTTGAGTCGTGAGGGCTCAGATCCATTCTGCAGCTAAACAATAATACAAGAAAAACAACAGAGATAAGCAGTGCTGTTGTTATTTCATGTGGGAGAGAAGACCAAACCAAGATACAGTCCACTGAGAAAATCACACACAGCTATCTCTGTAAAGACATACATGGACTCAATGTAATCTCATGTACCCATCAGAACTAAACCCTGACCCTAAACCTACCCTTTACCCAACTATAACCAAGTCTTGACCCTCAAACAAGTCTTTAAAGGGCTCTCAGAAAGTGAGGACCGTACAAAATGTCCTCATTCTGCTGATCTAAAACTCAAACCGGCCCTCACAAAGATAGCTGTACAAGTACACACACACACTCTCTAATGCACACACACACACACACACTCACATCATTTTTTTTGTTTACCTACTGTGATTATGAAACAATTCACTGCAGATCTATAAAAATCTATAAATAATAAAATAAAATATGGAGTATTAAATATAATATATACCATTAATTATTGCTTATCAAAATTAATACACCATAATTAATAAATAATAAATGAATCTTTGAAATCAGAAATGTGTGTTGAGCAGTAAATCGGTATATTATTATGATTTCTGATGGATCATGTGACACTGAAGACTGCACTAATGATGCGGAAAACTCAGCTGCGCTTCACAGAAATAAATTAGATTCCAAAAGATATTCACAAAAAGAACAGCTGTTTTAAATTGTAATAATATTTCACTATTTTTCATGCATTTTTGATCAAATAAGAACAGCCCCGGTGAGCAGGAGAGACTTCTTTAAAAAATAAAAATCAAAAATTTTTACTGCTATCTTTAATCTCCACCACTGTTTGGGTCAGTGAGACTGTCAGTGATTGGCCATTACATCAATTATTAGTCATATTTCTCAGAGAAGGAGAAACCGCTGTGAAAAGTGCAGTTTCTGCAGCATCAGCACACAAACATCATTACCTCAACATCTCAAGACTCTATCAGACCGAGGCACAAACACTGCATATGCAGAGAGAGGCATGGAGATATGTGCCAAATCAATAGCAATACATATTAATAGCTGAGAATCTGTCAGAGAGCAAGGTTTCAGCCAGACCTGAGCTCATTCTAGACCGGCTCAGTTTTCACATTCATCACATTTAAACACACAAAACAAGGTGAACGCGTCCACATCTGAAGACAAACGCACGGAGAGTTGCAGAGAAGCGTCTTCATTAATACTGCAGACAACAAACCCCAAAACTAACTCAGAGAGAAGCATCTCTAACATCTCCATCAACGACAGGAGCGGCCGAGATAGAGTTTATCTGTCTGAAGAGTTTATTTCACAGCTCTGGACTCTCACTCAGTGTTGTGTCAGGTGAGGTTAAAGATGCTTGAATTAAGTAGAAAGGGTGTAAAAGAGGTGCTTCTGAGCAGTAACGCTTTCCTCGGGTTTCTCTTCATCTGATCGATGTGTTTGTTAATGCTGAAGGTTAAAGGTCACACACCGCATGCGTCTCTGTCTCTCTGGAGACGCCGAAATGGAACAAAAATGACCGCCAACGTCTTCAGCTCACCCACATGCTGTATTCTGAAGAACACCACAAAGGACTTGAGGCATAACCAATGAGAAACTCCTCATAAAATCCTCAAAATCAACAGAAACTTTACACACACACACACACACACACACACATATGTGTGTGTGTGTATATATATATATATATATATATATATGCTCATTTTACACATATGGGTTCAGTCATTTCTTTTAAGATTCATACATATTTATGCATTTATTTATTTAAACATATTTCTATATTTAATAATTACAGGTTTTTATTACATCAAATAATAATAATACTATGAGAAATAAAATAATCATAAAAAAAGCTAAATTAATAACACATTTTTAAAAATATGTATGCTGGTCCATTATATACATATGCATATAATATAATGTCAAATAAACAGATGTACTGATTTAATGGGTACAGAAACCTTGAATATAAGAAGATAATTGATCAAATTTTTTTGAAAATCTAAAATAATATTTGAATAATTTTAATAAAAATAATACAGAAAATATTACATAATTTAGAAAACATTTAAAAATAAATGTTATTATGTATATATAATTTTACATTGTATGTGTGCATATAATGAACATACATACATAGATATTTAGTATTTTTAAAATGTTTTATTAATTATATTTTTGAGATTATTTTTGTTGAAATAATTAAAAAAATGTATTAAAACTAAGTAGGGCAATGTAATTGTATGTATGGGTATATAATAAACATACAAAAGCATTTTGTATTTGTAAAATGTACTATTAATTGTTATTAAACTCAAGATTATTTGAGTTTAAATAAATATGAAATACTGTGGATATAAAATATAATTCTATTATTCTGTATGATATGATTATGTAAATAAATATGTAAATATATTATAATATTTAATATAGTTATTTATCATGACATGCAGTGATATATTGAATAAAACAAACACTGTTCATATAGCATATTTTATATTAGTATATAAACTATGTATAATAAATATTACACAAATAACTAGAGCTGTGCAATTTATTAAACAATTAACTGTAAATATTACAAATAATAAACATGCATAAGCATTCAGTATTTGTAAAATATACTATTAATGAAACTGATAATGGTGTGAAGTTATTTCAGATGAAAAGTCACAGAGCATAGAGGTCAGGAGCAGAGCTCAGTGAGAAGCTGACAGCGGTATTTTCATCTCTGGCTGTAATAAAGCCACCAGGAGTTCTGCACAATAGCGTTCATATCCACCGCAGAGAGCTTCAGATCCTCTGGCATCTCTCTGAGCGAGGACCCGAGCTCCCCGAGCTGCTGCCTCAATGAAAGCACCGCTGCCATGACGATGGTGTGAGCGTGACCTCTGAACCCGTCTTTATCTGACGAGACGAGAAGAGAAAAAACACTGAGCTCTTTCACCGACTTCAGAGTCATGACGTCATAACGCTGAATAATACACATACTGTCAGCATTCAAAATTATAGAAACAAATGTTATAGTACTAAATATATGATATGATTACAATGAGAGGGTCTTGCTCTCATGCTGAACTTAATGTTAACAAAATATTAAATATAGTGTGAATACATATTAATAAATATCTTTCAGGGGATATTAATTGTCCTGCCAGGCTGTTATTGAAAATAAGAACTAAAATAAACTCAATGAAAAATATTAATATAATAAATAACTAGCGTCGGGTGCTGTATTAAATAAATATAAAACACATTCTGAAAATTTTATGTAATTTATTATATTACTAAACATTCTATAAATAATTGCATAATATATTACAAAATATTATATATTGATAACGTCATCTTCAAACCAGATCTTGTTCTTACACTAAAGCAGAATGTATTATAAGAGAAATTTTATATAATATATAGTGAATATAGCATGTATTTTGTATTATATTATAATAAGGTACAATAAGTAGCACTGGGTGACACACACACACACACACACACACACACATATATGAAAAACTGTGAATATTAAATATTATTATATTATTCAATATGTAACCTTACATAAATAGTTATAATATATAATATAATATATATATCAGATATATTCCTAAGCATATATTACAAAAATATTAAATACTGTTTATATTAAATACAACTTCATCATTAAATATAATATCAATTATACATATAAACGTATTTAATATTATACTATTTATTTATATTTATAATAAACTTACCATCTATTGTCAAACAAATCTAAAAAAATAAAATAAACAAATTGTAGAAACATAGAAAGAAAATTAAATAAAAAACATAATTCGTAAAATTATTTTTAATTTCATAAATGAATTGTGCAGGAAGGAGTGATTTGGAGCAGACGCACACAGAAAGTATGACCCGTATGCAGTATTATTTTCTTACACACCTGCCGATGGTGATATAGTGGTCTGTTCTGGAGAGAAGAGTCTGTGAATCACCCAGAAGCCCTCGCTGGATCTCAGAGCGCCAGCATGTTTGCTCAGCGACAGCTTCCAGCGGGAAGGGCTTTATGAGGGTTCGATCCGAGTCATGAAGGCTGACGATTCATCTGTCGAGAACAGAAGCCGTCGCAGACGAGGACTT
Source organism: Enteromius unitaeniatus (assembly GCA_032359435.1). Lineage (NCBI taxonomy): Eukaryota > Metazoa > Chordata > Actinopteri > Cypriniformes > Cyprinidae > Enteromius > Enteromius unitaeniatus. Next base: position 16,744,338 of record JAUMHI010000051.1, read on the forward strand.
CCTAAAGCCGCTCTACAACAACTTTCCAACTGGAGAGAGACTCTGCCTCCGCCAACCAGAGATTACAGCACTCTTATTACTAGAGATTAAAAATATTATTAAAAAAATAAAAATAAAAGAGCTGGCCAATATTAAATGTAATTATTTGAATCATTATTATGTAAATAAAAAAATCGATACACTACATTGCATATATATTAGTATACAATAAATATAGTATAAATAAATAGAGATGGGTAATACATTAAATAAATATGAAATACTGTGAATATAAAAAAATATTATATTATTCTGTATGCATTAACAATTATGTAAATGAATATTATAATATTTAATAGTTATTTATCATGACATGCAGTGATATATTAAATAAAACAAACACTGTTGATAGTTTATATTAGTATATAAACTATGTATAATAAATATTACACAAATAACCAGAGCTGTGCAATTTACTAAACAATTAACTGTAAATATTAAAAATAACTATATTTTTTAATATTATAAATATAAATATAAATTAATCATTATTTAAATAGATTATTAAATAATATAATAAATGCAACTATACATTTTGTGAAACATATGATTTTTTATGATTATTTTTAACCCTATTTGTTAAAAAAATGCCTCTCGAAGCGATGCGTTCTCTGACTGAAAAAACAGTCACAGTCGTACAGCAAATAAATAAATAAAGCCATATGGAAGTCTCCAACTGGCTAAAGACTTCGCTGTCCAACTGGCCTCTGTGTTTATGAGTCTCTGGAGCGTCAGGACAGAATGAAGCACAGATCACTTCACAAACACGGAGTTCTTCTCCTGCATTTTTTAATTACATTTAGGAAAAACATCCAGAGAGTCTCTTCTGTCATTACATCATCAGATGAGCACAAACTCATCATGTAAAGAGACGCTAATCTCAGATTATCAGGAGTGTAATTACAATCACGCTTCAGATCAAAGGCTGCTTATCCTCAGACACCGACAAAGAAAAGCTGGAAACAATGAGACGCGGACAAAACAAACAGCAAACTCACAATAAAGCATTCCATTCCAGTCTAATCCAGGTGCGTAATCAAACACTCGCTCTGAACTCCATCTGTTTAATAAAGCACCAGTGCACAGCTCCGCTGCTTCTCCAGGGAGTCTTTACAAACGTTACACTTACACAATAACAGCTGGATAAATCCACAAATACACTACACGGCCACAAATAAAATCAAATCTCTTGATAGAGTATATAGTCAAACTGAAATATATATATATATATGTTTTTTTTATTTTATTAATTGCTTATATATATATATATATATATATATATATACTGTGAACATTAAATATATACAATATATAAACTATTAAATATATAAAAACTGGAACTGGGTTATATATTAAATAGATTTAAAATACTAGGAATAATATTTATACATTGTTTTTGTTTAATACTATTAAATTAATAATATTAAATATACAATGACATACATAGAGTGATACATTGAATATATTGTGAACACTGGATATATTTTATATTGTTATATTAGGATATATAATAAATATTTTATAAATAACTGAAGCTGGGCACTATATTAAATAAATATAAATAAAAAGTAAATATTTCATTTAATTATATTAATATTAGGGCCAGGACTTTAACGCGTTAATTTAGATGAATTAATTACACTAAAATAACGCGTAAATTTTTTTTTACACATTTTAATCACACTTATTTTTTTAACGTTTCTCACTGGATGAGTGTCAGCGGACCGATTATACTGGAGCACCAACTAGCGTTTCTAATGCTCTGAATGTACCTGAAAGTAGGGATGCACCGATCCAGTTGCTTAAGTTTATGTATTCCATGGTATACTAAAAATCCATATGAAAAAACTTACTTCTCACTGTTCTCAAGTTAAATATTTATATGCAATTCATTTTTTTATGAAAAATCCCGACCCTAATTAATAAACATTATATAATGTTATTGTATTAATATAATATGTAATGTGATATTATTAAATAAGAAACATTAAACACATTGTGAATACTGGATGTATTTTTTAAAAAGTAATATTAAGCCTATAATAATAAAATCTGAAATCTGTTCTACATACAGTAAGTGAGAGAATCAGACAGACTTCAGAAATGAGGTTATATCACAGTTAATCACAGTAATGGATGTGTTTCAGTGAGGTCTGGTTACTGTGGTGCTGTCCTACACCTAAACCTACCCCTTACAGGAAACTATCTGATATTTTCACTACACTCCATTCTGTGTGATTTTCCTCGTGGGGACCAAAACAAATGTCCCGGCAAGGTCAAAATTGACTGGTATTACTGGTATACTTGTGGGGACATTTGGTCACGCACACACACCTCTCCAAACTCGCCCACTGCTCACGACGGAGCTGAAGAGCAGCCGCCCACCACTCAGTTTCTGGAAGCTGTTCTAACACCGACTCAGTCCAGAGAGTAAGAGTCAAGCGAAGCAGATCTGAGATGAATCACAGCATTATTCACTTTAAAGAGGAAATCTGACTGAATGAAGCTCGTCTCATGAATGATGCGTGCAGATCAGAAACAATACTACAGCGGGGGGCTTAAATACCATCTACTCTAAATGGTCAAACATTTATATTTGGATGCATTCCACATTGAAATGTTCTTTTGAACTTTTTATGGTTTCCACAAATAATATTGTGCAGCACAACTGTGTTCAGCATCGATAATAATGTGTGTTGAGCAGTAAATCAGTGTATTATTCAGATTTCTGAAGATCATGTGACACTGAAGACTGGAGTAATGATGCTGAACATCACAGAAATACACAGACAGACAGCTGTTTTTACTGTATTTTTGATTAAATGAATGCCCCCCTGATGAGCAGAAGAGACTTCTCTTGACTCACACAAGTACATAAAGTTGTTTACAGGTCTAACTTCATATCTCATGCTCTATTCTTCAGCAGGAATTCTACTTCCTCAGGATGAAGATCAAGTCCCTCTACAGCAGAAGTGATTGAGCGCGTCTCTCCAGTTTCAGACGTTATCGGCATCTCTGAAAGTGAAGCTCTGTACAAACACTGATACCTCAGCAACTCCTAAATCGCAGAATGGACTGAAATAAATTGAATTGTGTTATTTTATTTGCACGTACGTTCAGCATGCTCTCTCTCTGGATGTAATTACCCAGAAGGCCGGCTGTGAATGTGCAGGATGTCATTAACGGCGGACCCGCGGCGTCCTATTTACGCTCTCCAAGAGAGAAAGAGCTCTTATTGCATTGCGTGATCCATGTAATTTCATTCCTGACTTGTTATTCTTCTCATTACATGCCCGAGTCTTTCCTCCCGTCCTCCGCAGTGCTGAGAGAACAGAGGCAGACAACCGCTTCCATCTGACGGCAGAACACTAATATCGTCACATTTGGGCACAATAAAAAATGCATGCTTTTATGAACCCATAAACCAACAGGTGCATGCTGACATGACTTCTGTTAGCTTTGTAGACGTATAAACATTCAAAATAAAGTGTGAATGAAATTTAAAGCATAACTATTAAATGAATGCATGTGCTCAAGATGTGAACTGATAGATGACCTGTGGATCATTGTGATGTTTTTAATCGACTCGCATTTATTTCTTCCTCCTAATCTTGGTTGGCCTGAGGACATTGTATTTTTGGGTCAACTATTCCTTTACAAATGCAGGCTGAAATAAACAAAAATAAATGTTTCATCATTTAAATTTGCAGATTGAATGCATTTACTTTGAATTAGGGCTATTATAGCTAAAAACTAAAACCACAAAAAAGGTTGAATTAAAGTAAACACCAACTAAAATTAAATCTACTTTCATTTATTTACATTTTATTATTATATAATTTTTAAAAATTTGTATAATACATTATATATAATTGTATATTTTTTAATGATTTATTCATTTTTAATATAACTTATATTTTATATTAAATGTAAACTATATTAACATAAAAATAACCAAAACCAAAATAAAATTTACAAAATGATGAAAATTTTACTGAAATTTTAAATAAACCTGAAAGCAGACTATATATACACATTTTTTTTTTTCATTTTTTAATAAATATTCTAAATATTAAGATATATTAACCCTATATAATATTAACCCTAATATTAGTATTTTAGTGATGCTAGAATAACACTGCTTCAACTCTTCTATCAATACAGGTACTGATGCACCAGAAAACAGCAGAGATCTGTAGATATGTGATGGAATCGGTTTGAGTTCAGAAACATAATGGCACAAACAAACGATGGAAGAAAATAACTTCAGCAGAATATGCCAAGAGAAATGAAGCGGGCGCCATCTGTGATGCACAATCTTCTCGACGCAAATTGCTTTTAATGCGAGAGTGAGATGTTTCTGCTGCCAGAGAGGTCCTTCTTCTGTTAAAGGAAGAAATTGTTCCCTGAGTTTGTGGGATTGCTGGGAAACGGCTCCCTTTTGATTACGCCCCATTTGTTCTGTCAGCATTTCCACCTGCAATAAAGCCGTCCGGCTTCTGGTCACTTCACTCGCCTTTTTCAGGTCAAGCATGGGTCCTTTCAGAGCAAATCAAAGCAGACGCTCTCCAGAGCCAATCAGCATCTTCCCTGGAGAGATGGTCTCGTCTGACCCCCGACGTTTCACTGAACACAGCTCGGTTTGCTTAAGAGCTGCTGGAGCAGCTTTCAAAGAGCTTCTGACTTAACTCCAACCCATGAAAATTAATATAAACTACACATTCAGTCATTATCCACAGGGATTTCATGCATTCTTCAACCAAGAACCAGACTAGAGCTGCATGATGCTGAAATAAAAACACAGTGATGCTTTGTTTTCTGCAATATATGAAGTGCTGAGAAACAAAAAGTACAGGAATATTCTCCTAGTTACTTTAATAAATATATTCAAGTAAGAATGAATCATTTTAGAATTAGTGGGTTGATTTTGTTGGACTGCACCTACATACAAAATAATTAATAATAATACTAATTTATTAATAATTAATCATATTTATTAATAAGAAATGAAATCCTTGTGAAATCCTTCTATGGCTGCAAGATTTGGGAAAAACTTAAAGTAGGTGGTTTATATATGGGTTCATTTATTTATTGCAAAATATAATAAAGTAAATTAAGAATGAATCATTTTAGAATTAGTGGGCTGGTTTTGTTGGAATGCATCTGCATAGACAATATTAATAATTAATATTATTTATAAAAAAACATTATTTTATTTTTCATTTTTTATTGTGAATTTTTTTATGGCTGTAAATTTTGGGGAAATTTTAAAAAATTGGTGGTTTATTATTATTTATATTATTCATTTATTGCAAAACATGCAGGTGCACTGAACAAGATATGAAGAAACTACTGCTTTTAAAACTTAAACAATTAATTATATAGTAGCAAGAACCACAAATAAACATTACCTTCTGAAGAATAAAATAGTATTTTTAAAATGTGAAAGATACTCTGATAATCATACTGCATAGAAAGATTCTTGTTTTAATACCGTTACTTAACAAAAAGACATTAAATTGATCAAAAGTGACAGTAAAAACATGAACAGCTTTTCAACGTTCAAATAAAGATTTTTTTACAAGAAAAAAATATTTTAGTTTTTGTATTTCAAAATAACGCACGCAATGAAAGGCTATGATGAACTTCATACTTCTTCAGTGTGCAAACTATTCTATTTCATATCAACGCTGTTCTTTTGAATGCTTTACTGATCATTCAATGATTCAGCAAACACAACAGATCTCTGCCGAAACCATCACATGCACTTGTTCTTGCACTATTGCTCTGAAACTTGGATATTTGTTTTATTTCTGAGTGCATTCATCCCTCACAACTCACACACAAGCCTGTTTCATTTTCCAGCCCAAACAGCAAATAAACAACTTTCCCTGCGGCCACAAAAAGCCGACTGGTCATTCTGTGATGTTTCAGAAAGAAACATCCACACCTGTGTGAAAAGCAGCGGTGCCTCATGAAAGACGCCGCTTATCTGCACACGCTCCAGCTGCTCTAGAATATTCCACAGCAATTTCCCCAATAAAAGCCTTGCTGTTCATTTCTGACACTGTGCGTGTGTGCATCTGTAACGTCCCATTCTGCTCCAAACCTTTGTCCAAGACTCGCTCTGACTTTTCCAGGACTCCATGATAAACGATGACATAAATATTACATTATTAAAATAACAAAAGTAATATTTTTTAATATAATTAAAATAAAACAGCCAGTAGGTGGCGACAATTCCCTGGTCTTTGTCACTGAATCATTCATTCAGTCCATTCATTACGGCAGATGATTCATTCAGCTTATTATCAGTCTCTAGGAAAAAGTCATTGAATCATTGACTCACCTGATTTGTTCAAAAACACATATTCGCTCATTATGTTTTGCTCTGAGTTGTGACTTACTTTTTTTCTATTTATTGTTTTATTTCTTTTAGTGGGTTGATTTTGTTAGAGTAAAATAATTAATAATAATACTATCACTACTACTAATTTATTAATAATTAATTTTCATAAAATATGTCATTATTATTTTTTATTGTGAAATCCTTTTATGGCTGCAGGATTTGAGGAAAACTTAAAAAATTTGGTTTATGCCGGGTTAATTTACTGCAAAATATAATAAAGCAAGAATGAATCATTTTAGAATTAGTGGAGTGATTTTGGTGGAGTACATCTGCATAGAAAAGTAAAAAAATTAATTATTTATATTAAATAATACATAATACATACGTTTATTAATGTATTATTTAATATTACATTAATTAAATAATTTATTAATAATTAATATTATTTATTCACAAAACATTCATCTATTTATTTATTTTTCAATGACATAAATGTGCAATATTTTAGTTTGATAATGTTTTTTTACTTAATATTTCGTTTTTTAGGACATCTCATTGTGCCATATTACATTTATGAAATAATTACGATCCATTTATTACCTGTTAATCACCGTTTAACATGAAGACAAATTTTGTGAAATCTTGAAATGCTTTGGGGTTCAGGCTCACAGTACGAACATTTTATTTATTTATCTTATTATATCAAAACCTGTTTTACTATTTTAAAAATAAAATAAAGCCATGAATCTAAAGTTGTGTTCATAATTTGAGGTTGATATAACAAACAATAAACTTTTGGCAAGATTTTGTTTGGGTGGAGTACCAGATATTTCCACTAGATGAAATTTGATTCAAATTCTTTTACAATGCAGTAAATTTTTACCACAAGTAATTGCATGCCCATTGTTTATATATATAAGCTGAAGATCGTCTTAAGTTAATGGTATCATAACACATGTTCAAAACACAGCCCAAGGCACAATATTAAACCCGCCTCCCAAATCTGTCCATTGAGTGTGTTAAGCTGCCTGGAGGATGTTTGGCTGGCAGACTGCAGCCATTGCAAAGATGGATGCTTTGGGAAAGAGAAAAGAGCGGATGCATTGAGAAAATCCTTTACGGCCGTCGCCTATTAATCCTGTTTAGCTCCAACTTTCTGCTGTAGTTAGGACGAGTTTGTCTGACAGCCCACTCCTGCTGCAATCGATGGCCCAATCGATACGTCTTGTGTAGCTAAACAGGAATTAACAGGTGGCCACTGAGCTAAATGTTTCTCAACAAAGTCTGACATTTAGTTGAGGTGATTGAGTTATCTACACATCAGCTGCTGAGCAGTTTGCCTTCGCTTCGGCCCGTAACAAACGTTAGTCCCTAATTCAATATAAAACTCATCAGTGGAGAGTGCTGTGTGTGTGTGTGTGTGTGTGACAGTACCTCAGCAGCAGGTATTCCTTCTGGTGGGCGGCACTGGAGAAGCACTTCCTGTTCGAGCGACACTTCCTTCCCCAGAGGCTCCTGGTCAAATGTTTTCCTGAGATCTGTGAAGGAAACACAGAGGAAAGTTTACCGCAAGAACGCATATGAATGAGTGCATGTAGAGTCAAGGCATTCATCCAGGAAACTATGCCACTGGTCAAACGCTCATTAGTACTGCTTTTATTTGACTAAAAATACAGTCAAATTCTTAAATATTATTACAACTCAAAATAGCTGTTTTTTTGTGAATTTCTGTTCAAATGTAATTTATTCCTGTGATCAAAGCTGAATTACTCCAGTCTTCATGAATTCCTTATTTATATACATATATGTGTGAGTGTGTTTGAAAAAATTTATTATATATACATAAATGTTTTATATCATACAGCAAAATTTTAAATAAATATATAATACAGCAAATAAATGATTTAAATAAACTTCTCAATTGAACAGTCACTTTTCTAACTTTCAAAAGAATATAAGTGGAGTCAGTATGTATAAATTCTCAAAAAGTATAATAATAATAATGATAATAATAAATAAAGTTAAATAAATTAATAAATAATAAAATATATTTAATGTATTAATAAACAATAATAAATAAATAATAAATTATTTTAAATAATTAACTAATAATTTATAAATAATAAATGTAAAAAATGTAAATTAATAAAAAATTTTAAATAAATACTTTAAATTAATTTATAAATTACTACTAATTTCCTTCTACGACTACACATTGAAAAATGGCAAACAATTTTTATTTAGAAATTGCTAGCAAACTTCACAAACAAAATAAATAATAGAATACATTTCCACAAACTGAATAGACAATTAAGAGATGGCAAGAAAACACACTGAATAAAACAATATATATATTTTTAAGTAGATATTGACTGACTTTTTTCTTGTAAACAAACGTAGTCCAGTAATATTAATTTTATTTACAACTCCAGGTCCCTCAGTCAAATACTGAAATAATGATTTATTTCTTGAATTTATGTACTACTTTATTTATTTGCTAATTGATTGACTGATTGATTGGGCATAAACTAAACAAGTGCGACGGCATTAATGCATTATGAATCTGCCTGCGTGAGCGCGCTCTGAAGCTGCTGTGAAAGAGAAAGCTGGAGCAGTAATCAGTGTTTGTTCTGTCACACATGTCATTCTCTCTGACATCATGAGATGTAATATTGAAGAGTGCTGCTCATCTCTGCTCTCAGCTTCTGCTGGAATACAGATCCGTGTCTTCATTCTGCATTCACCTGAGCTTCTCACACACCTTCTGCTTGCCCGGGACATATTTGACTTCCAGCGTGAATAAAGCATGGTGCGGGACGAGAAGCGTGTGGCCGGAGCTGCTTCACGCTGAATATTAATGCCATTAGACAGATTAACACGCCGTTCAGCTCACTGCATGACTGTTAGTCTACTATTAATTATAGCTTCGGCTGCTATTTGGAACTAATTTCTTTTTTTTCCATATTTTTTTGTTTTATTAAAGTTTTAGCTCGTGTTGTGTACTTTTGTCATTTTTTTCTTGATTTTCATGATTATTGCACCAAAATAAACGTTTTTGTTTACATAATAGGTATGTGTGCTGTGCATATTTATTATTCATATATATATAATAATCTATTCCATTCAAACATAACTATACACATATAAATTAGGTTAACAAAAAATTATTTTGGAAGCCATTAATCATGATTAATAATTAATATATATATATATATATATATATATATATATATATTACTGTTACTTAAATCTAAATATATATATATATATATGAAGTATTTTTAAAATCTATTCTATACAATACATAATTATGTATACAATGATAAAGGTACATAAATATATATATAAATATATATATATATATATATATAAAAACAAATCTTTAAAATATTAAATTAAAAATGATAATTAAAATATACATGATCAACTAGGCATCTAAAATGATCAATTCTAAATATTCTTGTATAATTTAAATTTAGAATATTATACAATATGGATATATATTTTTTACTTAATTGTTATAAGCCTTCTCTCTACAGTAGAGTAATTGTTCAAGGACCTTATTTCCCGTAGTCTTACCGTGTTTGGACTACTGTAATTCTGTTCCTGTTGGTTTATCTGGACTCCAGATGGTTTAAAATGCTGGAGCCAGGTTTTTAACCGAGGCTTGCAAATCAAAAGCACATTACTCCCATCTTAAAGACTTTAAACTGGTTACCAGTGTGTTATAAAACTGATTTTAAGATATTGGTATTTGTTGTTAAATCCTTAAATGATCTGGTGCCCTCCTATCTGAAAGACAATAAGCCAACAAGACGTCAGAGATCAACACGAAACTACCACACGAACGAACGAACCCTCTTTTCTCTGACCAGTTTCATTTCAAGCATGTGGATTTTCCTGGCAATATGTGCTGCTTATCTGCCGTCAGTGTGATTTACACATTTATCATCGCTCCATGATGGGAAAACAGTGTCATGATGACGAATGGGTTCAGATTCATTTCTCTGTGAGTGATAGAAACATCATAAACACAGATTCACACTGGGCTCAGTGTTTCTTCTTATTGCTAGCTGCTATAGGACAGTATATGGGTTTTTTTGTTCATATAAATGTTAGCGGCAAAGTTGAATCATTCATAAAATAATATCATTTAAATATTTTAAACAGAAGTTATAAATGTGTCTATAACCAAAGCATGATTTAAACAAGCATTCAGAAAAGAAAAGGTAAGATCCGAACGTACTGACTCATGTGCCTGTCACTTCTCTAGTTTCTTTGACAAATCTAGAAGTCTTTGTCACTTCTGTGCTACCAAATGAGAGCAGGGGGACCAGGACAGTGTTTGGCTGAAAGCGCTGTCAATCACAGACAGGGGCGGGTCTCTGCTGCTGACAGTGATGGATGAGCGGCTCTCCCACGCTCTCCTCCGGGCCTCCTCCATCTCTGCCTGTCTCCTCTACAGTCCTCCAGCTCCACAGAGGACGACACATACACAGAGACTCTAATAAAAATCCAATATTTCCCACACTCAGAGGAGAGAGCAGGAGGCGCTCCATCACTTCTGCTGGAGGTCTTTTACAGAGCTTCATTCATTTGATGGACAACACGCTACCGGAATAGAAAATGACAATCAAGGAAATCCCATTTAAGAGCCCACAGTGTCAAAGACGCACAAGTACAGCACCGTCCGCTCGAGTTAAGACTGACAGGAATATCAAAAACTCTTACTGTTAATTAGAAAATGATGCTTTTCACAGAAATCTCATGACTGAGCTTAGCTTTTCAGGCTGGTGTATTTAAATGAAAAGTATTTAAATATATTAATAAAGGAAACATTGCAATAAAAAAACACTATATATATATATATATATATTTATATATACACACACACACACACAAATAACCATTGCATATATATTTAATTTTAATATTATATATAATATTTTAACATTTGTTTAAATAAATATATTATAATTTTTTATTTCATTTGCATTATTTTTTATGAATTATATTTATATACAAATAAACTAAAAATAATATTACATCAACATACCTATATGTACTGTATACAATTATTTATTTTTCAATTACTTACATGTTATTTTTTATATATATATATATATATATATAAAACTAGATTTTGGCCAAATATCATCAATATATTTTAAATTAAAGAAATAGTCACTAGTGTTTGAAAAAATAAATAAATAATATTAATAATTGCCAAAAAAAAAAAGTGTGGGTGTTGTGCTCTATGGAGGCTACATCACATTATTTACCAAGATGGCAATGTGCTTTAATTGTGATGTACTGTAATATTTTACTGTAAAAGAGCTTAATAGTACTAAAATATGCTTACTTTTCTTAATACTACACACAGTCAGTTTATTCCTCTTTAAGTTAAATTAGTCTGTTTTCGTGAGATTATATTGTGTCTCTCTACACACATGCAACAGAGAATTGGCTCAAATTTGGACCGGAGGCACAGAATCAACGATCCAAACAAGCAGAAACAGGAGACGTGTTTGCTGCAGTCGATGATGATAAAGAAACATTTCATGCATATTTGATGGATGGATTATAATAAGTGTTATGAACCGGAGCCAGTGCTTGTTAACTCAGTGTGTTATAGCCGTGTTTGACAGAAACACTCGGTTTGTGTGTGTCGGGTCCCTGTTTCAAGCAGTAGTCCAAAGATGTGTGTTTGACCTCGGGTGAAGGGACAGGATGTTTGGATCAGTACTCTATCCCAAATGCTCCTCTAACTCTGAATTACTCTCACATACAGGCTGTTTGGTACATTCATATTTACAGAAAGAGCTGATTTTGACGTTTTTGTCGTTTTTCATGAAGACGTTCAACAGCAGCATCTATTTCTGTTCCCCGTCCTCATTGTGGAATAATGAATGAACAATAATAACATGAATGCTAGAATGCCTGTTTTCTGATCTGAGGTCAGTGAGCAGCTGCTGTGAGATCCTGTCCAGAGCTCCATTAGTGAGTCTCTCGCTGTTTGTCACTGAAGAGAGAACGAGAGACTGTCTCCGTCTGAAACACTGCCCTGCAGTCGTCACACACAACACACCAAGGTCAACCAGACACACACACACACACACACACACATCAGCTGCTATTAGAAGAAACACAGCTTTATTCTGATCAGTCACTGATTGATCAAAGAGCCACATTCACCATCATGTCACATCAAAAAACCTCAAAGAGAATAAACCTTTCACTCTCAAGACACATTTCATACAAATACCAGCTCTTAAAGTGCTACTAAATAGTGTAATAAAAGTGACATATCAAATGAGTTTGACGTTCTTTTGAACTGCCTGTTAATGCATCAGTTCAAAAACACATTCAAGATTTAGATTTGTTTGCATCACCCCACAATGATATATAGACACACTCACACACAACTATATATTTGATTGCACCCAAAACAAGTTTTTGTTTACATAATTTATGTATTTGTGCTCTGTACATTTATTTAAGTTTTATATATATATATATATATATATATATATATATATTTATTTATTTATTTCCCCCCCCCCAGAAAAATATGTTTGTATATTAAATATATTTATGATATAAATTATATGAATATAAATATAGATGTAAATACATGTAAATATTTTCAAAATATTTACTGAATGTGTGTATTTTTATAAACGTACATATACATATACACAGAACACACATATATATTACACAAACAAAAACCACAATTAACAGTTCGACAGCCAGGGCTCCAAATTAAGTTTTTGACACACCGGCCAAGTTGGCTCGTGGATTTAAAAAAAAATCAACCGGACAAGCTTATTTTTTACCCGCCAAAATTCTGAAGGATTTAACACAGATATATCTAAAGCATGTTATTCTGTATATTATGTGTGCTCCGGAAAACATAATTAAAACATCAATAAGAAAAACAACTTTTTGGTTATTTTAGATTTTTTATTATAACTTGGAAATGTCTATTACTTTGAAATGTTTTTAAGGAACTAAAAACACTTTCCATTTTAGTCATTTCAGAGTTTTTCTATTATTTAGAAATGATTTTTAATGAACTCTTACTGAACTCTAGTCAGACTCCTAGTTCAGCATCAGTACACAGTTGGTTCATTCTTTATAAAGGATTGCTCCAACATTAATAGTCATTAGTAAGCAGTTTATAAATACAGCTGTAAATGCCTTGTTCTTGATTTATAATATCTATTAGAAAGGAGATTTAAAGGCTCATCATCTTCCAAACAGAACAAATAAAAACAACACAGAGGGATACAGAACTATTTCAAGATGTAAAAAAAAAACAACTGTTCAACTGTTCACTTGAATGATTTATCATGAAATTGCATGAAAGGTTTAAAAAGTATAAAAAGTCTATTCATAAAGTATCTGAAAAAGAGCTACTCTTTGAACAATACATTAAATTACATGAAATAAAGAAAAAATCATTAATTAATAAATAAATTAAAATATCTTAAACAATAACTAACACATGATCCAATGCCATGTCTCAAGTCAGCTGAATGAATCCTCTTATTACAGGCATCCAATAGTGGCAGGTGAGAGAAGACCGAGCGCAAGAAGAATCACACGCAGTTGGCATATCATGCGTCCGCGAGGGTTTGAAATGAGCTCGCGGGCATATAGACCTTTATTTTTAATTATTATTATGACAATTATTTTACTGTGTAGCTTGAATATTTAAAGTCAAAACATGCACACACTCAACAAATTTTTAGCAACCACCCAGAACACCCTAGCAACAGCGTAACAACCAACCAAACAGCCTAGCAACCATATAGTAGCTGTTGGACCAAAACAGACTCTACAAATGTCTTAGCAACCACCCAAAAACACACCACCACCCCAAAAAGCCTAACAACCATACAGCAGCCCCTGGCAAGAAAAAAAACAAGCTCTCAAACTAAACAGCATGAATGAAATAAAAACGAGGCACAGAAGTAATGCAACATTGGCACTGTGATCTTTGACTGACTCATTACATCCTGGCGAAGGGCTTGAGGAAAGTTTCCTCCTTCAATCCATCTGAACAGTTTGAGCTGAATCCAGGCTGTCCTCGCTCTGTTCATTCGCCGTACGCCGCGTGGGTTTCTCACATTAGCAGCGGTTGAAGCAAGTGGCCCAGTTTAAAGCACTTTGGGGTTCTAGACAAAACGCCATCCATATTTTGTGCCATTCCTGAGCCAAAAACCTGAGTGGTGAATAATGTACGGTAGAGCCGGACAGGGTGGAAATGAGCAAACACACACGCTGAATTTATTACCGCCTCTAATGGGCCAAATGCATTACAATGCCATTTGTGATATGTAGCGCTACACAACCTTTCTGCCTATTATAAATTAATGCAAGGCTGGAGACGATAGATGCTGCATTTCAGTCTCCAGACTTTTAGGAACACAGCAAACTTTCAGGAGAGAAACTTCAGCTGAACCACAGAAAACACAAAAGATCAAATCAAATTATACTCGGCTCTCATTCCGCTGAATCTTACGACACACATTAAACACTCAGCGGATTTCATGCAAAAGTGAAAAAGGAAAAAGGAAAGGAAAGGAAGTGACGTGACCAGGTATGGTTTCCCATACTAGGAATGTGTGCTCTGCGTTTAACCCATCCAAGTGCACACACACAGCAGTGAGAAGAGAACACACACACACACCATGAACAAGGGTCTCACTTCAGTCGTGGTATTGAAGGTGGAGAGAGCGCTGGTTGTTTACACCTCCCACACACAATCCCTCCAGGACCTGGGACTCGAACCCGCGACCTGTGGGGTTACAAGTCCAACTCCCTATCCATTAGATATAATATTTTGGTAATTTTGTCCATCTAAAACACCCTAGCACTGTACAGACAACACCCTAGCAACCTCTTAACACCAACCCCACACAACACCTCTACAGACTTCTTAGCAACTCCTTAGCAACCATTCAGAACACCCCAGCAACCTCTTAACAACCACCCCAAAAAACACCTCTACGGACTTCTTAGCAACTCTTTAGCAACCATTC
>JAUMHI010000051.1:16766529-16804824 GCA_032359435.1 Enteromius unitaeniatus
GTATGTGGTATTGTCCTACACTGACCCTACACCTAAACCTACCCCTTACAGGAAACACAACACACTTTTACATTCTCTAAACATTTATAAGCTTGTTTCCTCAAGGGGACCCAAGAAATGTCCCACAAGGTCAACATTTACTGCTATTCCTATCTTTGTGGGGACAATTGGTCCTTATAACATAAATAAATACCAGGTGCGCGCACACACACACACACACACAAACTCACTCCTTCTCTCTCTCACACACACACACACACGCACACACACACACACACACACACACACACAATAGCAACACATCATGTTTCTGTTGAAGTATACGTCTGGAGGAGTACAGTCTAGAAGCGACAGTCTAGACTTCAGTCTAGAAGTCTAGGCCGCTGCTGTGGGAGAGTTCATTTGTTTAGCATCCAGCGGCAGATGAACAATAATCAGAGTTTAACAAACAGGATTGGCCCGGCATGATGCTCCAAATACAGCTAGAAAGAGTCTAAACAACTCAATCACCCTGGCAGTCCATCTGTGTGTGTGTGTGTGTGTGTGATCACACTCGTGTGACGATCTCTACACTTCAGTGTCATGTGTGTGTGTTTCTGAGTGCCACAGAACACAGCTTTCTATCAGTGCAGCCAAAAACACGCACGTAAAGTGTAAAGAATTCCAGCAGAGACGTGAGAGAACGGAGGAATATGATTCATGGATCCATCAGCTGATCCTTATAACATGAAAAATGAGACGAGGAGCCATGCGTTATGATTTAGCACCATTATGGGCTGTTTTTAGGAGGCGTGACGCAGATGTGTGGGTTTATATAGTTGTGTCAAAATAAGTTCTGTGTGTGTCTGTGATGTGAGGACACACATGTGTATAATAACAGGAGAAGGTGTCTTATGAGAACATGTCTCCATTTTTCGGACCACTTCTAAATCATGCAGAGTGAGTTTTTGGAGAAAGTAAAATGCCTGTAAGAGAGTTAGATCTAGAGTTATAGAAATGTGTACAGTATAAAAACCATTACGCCTATGGAGTTCACAAAAACAACCGTGTGTCCGTGTGTGTCGGAGGCCAGCGGGCCCCAGAGGTGTTTTCTGGGCACAGGTTGTGATTGGGTTTGTTGGCCGGCGGCTCCAGCTCGAGTCATAAAGCTGCAGTAATCCTCGATGCTAATGTGCTGCTCTGCTCTCTCCTCGTCCAGCTTCTTCTACATACTAATTGCTTGTTGCTTCATTTGCATGCATTCAAAATGTGCTTGACTCGCTCATAAAGTAAAAAAGAAAAGAAAAAAAAGATGACAATGCTTTTTATTTATTTATTTATAAACCTGCATAATGCAATTATTTTGCATGCCTGAATATGGTTTACTTTAATCAGTAAGATTTAAGTTCCATGAAATGGAAAAGTGTAATATTTATTTATAAATATAATATGTATTCACATAAATTATACAAATGTAAAAATCACTAAATTGTTATCATAAACTAAATTATGTTATTTCACCATTGCAAGTTAAAGGTTTATGCAGTGTGAATAATTGAAAGATACAGATATCTCTGAATTAGTAAAAAATAGCAATATAATAAATATAGAATAATTTACACATATTTCAATATAAACTATTATTTAAAAATAAATATAAAACAAACCATAATATATAATTGTTTCAAAAACATATTTTAGATTTTTTTAATAATTCCAAAATATAATCAAAATTATTATAAAAATTTAATTAAACTACAATAATTAATTATAATATAATAAAATACTTTTAAACATCCTCTCTCTCTCTCTCTCTCTATACATATATTATTTTTTTTAAATGAAATTGTTTCAAATGGATGTAGTTGAACATGTCACACTGCAATACATAACATCCATGTATAATTTCCAATGTTTTATTTTTTTATAACATAAAAAAAATCTAAATAACAATAAAAGAATTTAAATATTCATCTAAATATAAATATATATATAAATATCAAATTGACTACAACTACTAAATTATGTTTAATAATAAACTGCTTATTATTTTGTCACAATAATTCTGAAATATTATGTTATATATTATTTCACATAGAACATGTTTTATTCTATTCTGAAGGGGGAAAATGATTTCATAACCTTTCAACAAATGCAATAAATCGGTCTATCACTGAAATGACTTTCCTTTCTATCTGACTTCCTATCCAGACCATAAAAGCTACTGTAATAAAGCGTTAGATAAGTGTTTAGTGAACTCCCACTCCTTCCTGTTAAGAAACTAAGATCCAGGACACATGCAGCTCAGAATCCCGCTCGTCTCAGAAACACCTCACTTTAAGAAAGAGAAATGAGTTGCAAACTCGGTCTGGTGGTAATGTTCTGTTGTAAACCCTGAAGCGAAACGATCCAGCAGTTATTGTAGTGCAGACGTTACACGCTGTAGAAACCAAGACAAACAGGCCTGAATTCTCTCTCTCTCTCCAGTTATTAGGATTAGGAATCTAGAGCTGGCAGTGAAGTCACATTTGTAATGCGCTGGATAGAGCTCACATTTCTCACACATTCTTCCTGTCTTCTAAAGCCAACAGCCACTCCAACTCGCCCTCATATTTGCATGGAAACGCCATTATATTGGAAGCTACAATGCAGAACGGCTTTATTGGAAACGCGGCGTTCATCTGTGACCCAATTATTCCCGAGGCTGTCGTTCAGCTCCTCACAAACTCATTTCAGACGTTCACGGACGTCACATCAAAGTCTGGCCTGGAAAGCATGGCATGAGGAGAGGCTTTGATTGAGGCAGAGGCCCGTGAGAACGGCTGCTCAGTGACCGCAGTGTGATTGACCCTGTTTATGAGCCACTATCAGCTTCAATAATTAAAGCCTGTGCTTCAGCTCAGAGAAACACGCACGCATTACACTGTACTCTACTGTGCTAAATCACTCAATTGTTTTTAATATAGCATATAATAAACAATTATGTTCAAATATTTTATCATATATACTTTTGTTTAACAATACAACATTTATTTTTTTACTTTTTTATCATTTTTTTACTGTATATTATTAGTATATTTTTAGAAAAATAAATGTAAATGAACTTTATATCAATTTATTATTTAAATCGTAAAATGATATCTAAAAATAAAACTTGCTGTCAAATCAATTAATTGCATCCAAAATAAAAGTTTTTTATATTTATAAAAAAACAAAAAAACAAAGTATATTTATGTGTACTGTATATGTATTTATAAATATACACGTTCATTATATTTTTGGAAAGTATTACATGTATATGAATTTTATATATATATATTACTTGCAATTAATTGTTTGACAGCACTAGTGCTATTTTAAAATTGTTATCAAATTAAAATAACTATATAGTTTATACAATAAATTATTAGAAACAATCCTTTTTATTAAAAATGACAAAAAGCTAAATTAATATAAAATATTTAAAAATATTGTAAAATATTACTATTATTATATATTGTTGTTTTATAAATATTATGCAATACAAATAAATGTACAATAAAATTTAAAATATAAATGATACAATTACATTTAAAAAAAGTGATTTGTAAAAAATAGTTAAGAGTTAAATTCATATTTATGTATCAGCTATCATACGGATTTTCAATCTTTACATAAAATGACATGACATAAAAAAATATTGGCTAGTGAACAGAAAACGGTGGCCAATAAATCCAGAATTTATGAGCACCAATCAAACACCCGGTTGACCGGTGACCTAGCAGCCCTGTCGTTACGCAGCCAGTGACTCCTGTACGCCAGGCTCTTATTACTGCAGAAATCATGATCAAATCATTTTCCTGGCTGTCATACATTACGTCTGCTGTGTTTGACTCAATGCATTATTGATGTGCGGATGATGGTTCTTCTGTATTGATCTGCTGGAGATGGACAGCTGGATCAGGCCGAGGGCGTCTCCATCATCACTCAGCTCTGGGTGTGTGTTACACATAATGAACTGTGAGGAGATTAACGGTCAGACGCTCCTCACCTGACCTCTGCTGCCCTTCAGCTGATGCTGGCCCTGTCTTCCTATGACCAGTATTATGTATGTGTATGTATATATACATACATATATATATATATATATATATATATATACATACATACATATATACATAAACATACAGTCACAGTCAACAAAGTAATTCTTACTTCTTTATATTATTATTTGATCAATATTTTTTTGTAGTGTCGAGTAGTATTTTACTGTGTTGTATTATATTATGATTAATATCAGTAAATAATATATTTTTTTGTAAATATCAAAAATGTTAAACTATACAATAAGTTAAATATTCATATAAAAATATAATACAAAATATAAAATATTATTCTTATTATTTTTGTCTTGATTTACATAACCATACTTTTTAATTTAAAATAAAACTCTAATTATATTTATTATTATTTAATTTCCTTATATTAAGACATATAATAAATGAAATAATAAATAATACTGATTTTATTTTATTATCTTTTTTGCCTTTACATACACATAACCATACTTGTTGAATTTAATAAAAAAATTCTAATTCTATTTTATATTCATGGTTAATTTATTACTAAATTCAAATGGCATATTAAACATTGCTTATTCTATTTCTGTATGTTTTTATTTAGTATTATATAGTATTCTTATTTCCAGCCAAATAAGATGTTATCTGGAAAAAAGCTTGACATGACGAGGCACTTTACTGACGCTGTTGGCAAAAGCGATGAAATCGAAGCGTTCCTATTTACTCCTGGTGGCCGTTTTGTGTGGCAAGTGACATAATTAAAGACGGCAGGTGAGAAACACGCGGCTCGGAAGAAACAAACTGACTGCCATCCGTCTTGTGTCGCTCCTAAGTGGCGTAGCTGGTGGATGAAAGCGGCCCACACCCATGGCAATCACTCAGACGCTATAAATAGACGCCATCCCGAACGGCCCGTGGGTAATGCGAGTTGTGAAGCGCGGATGAGTGTTTAAGAGGCCGGATCGATAGCAGAACATTTGAGTAGGTGTTTCTCCTCAAAGCCACTCCATTGGCTTCCACAGAAATCCATTTGCAGCGAGCTAATGATCTGCTGCTCGGCCTCCGCAGTAAGCCAACTCTTTCTTTATTTATTTTGGGGACAGCAGGCTGGAGCCGCACAGAACTGCACGAAATGTCTACTCATCTGCTTCTCTGACCAAACACAGAAGGAAGAGAGACTCGGAGAGAGAGACTGTGACCATCAGATCAGCTTTCCATCAGCTCAGATAGCTATTGACCAGCTTCTATCTGCGGCTCTTTTCTGTCAATCAGAAGAAATCAAAGAGGAGAGGAGACGACAAACACATTAGTCCTGCTGTTTATGACCAACTCCAGCGCCGTTGCGGTCTGAAAACAGTTTCTCTTCTGACTCATTTAAACAAACTGTTTAATGTGATTGATTTTTCTTTTTTTATGTGCAATAAGTGAAACTATAACTTACTTTAGTAAGAAACTAAATGACGAACACTTGAAATATTGTACACACACATATATATATATATATTTATATATATATATACACACACACAAACTTTAATATTAAATAATTTTATTATTTAATGCTTTTAAATATTTAATAACTAATAACAATAATTATGAGGATGTAAGGTTAATTAAAATACATTTTACATTATTAAGCAGAAATAATATTTTCATAATCATTTAATGTATTATTAAACACTAAATATGTAATATACAAATAATATTAAATAACTTAATATTAATAACCTTTTGTACTTTTGGTCTATGTTTTACATATACAAATGCATTCTTGTAATTAAAATATAGTCATTATTATTACTTAATTTAAGATTATTTATTTATCATTTTATTAGAATTAGAATAAAAAATAAATATATATATATATATATATATATAACTATATACTATAGTTTTTTGTAGAACTATATATATATATATATATATATATATATATATATATAGTTCATAATATTAACTACAATATATTAAGTATATGTAAATATATACATATTTATATTTACTTTTTAATTGGGAGAATTAGAAAATGACATGTATTTATTTTTTTTAAGAAAAAAACCCTTACTATTAATTCATGCAAGGTTATTTATATATGATTGTTATTTTGATTACAATAAAAATATAAACAAAATTAATATTAAATAATACTTATATATGATATTATAAACTTAATTACAATATTAATATTTTTTTAATAATTATTTATATATATATATATATATATATATATATATATATAAAAATATTCACACACATTTTAATTATAAAAATTGGAGAATTAAACATTGAAATATTGTGCTTTTTTTATTATAATTATTTTTAAAAAGGAAATAAAAACAGTAGGCCTAATACAGTATGCTAGCATTAAAAGGGAGTTTTCCTCTCTTCCTCCTCCAGGACTGCGACAGAAGCCTGTCTCTGGAGTGATTCGGTCTCAAATGAAGTCGAGGACTCATGGAGTGTCATATCTGCACTCTCAGCACACAAAATCCTCCGACATTCAGGGACGAGGGCCGAGACTCAGAGCTAACCTCATCTTCGTCAAAGTCACAGCCAAGAAAACCGTCGACAGGATGATTGAAAATCATTTTGCTGCCGGCTTTAAACTAAAACCCCAATACACAGATGAAGATTTTCTTTCCATTCAGTTCAAATCTGCATGTTGGATGCGTGTGTAAAGAACTCGCAGGCTCCTCGGTGAATCACAACGGTCAGCGCGAGAGAGAATCAAACACCCGAGGGTCTGGAGCCATTACAGACGACACGGCTGCTTTGATTGGCTGCATTCAGCTGCCAAAAAAGGGAAATTGAGTTGTCGCCGGGAGCGCACAGGTAGCAATCTCGCTCTCTGGCATTCAGTGCCTCGTCCCTATTGAACGGCTGGATATTAAATCCCTGCAGACACACACACACACACACACACACCAGCATTGTCCAGCACCTCACTTCCAGCCCAACATCACTCCCATCCTCGGCAGGATTCAATAAACGGAGGATTCAAACACAAACCGAGGGTTTGCATCACAATAAACTACAAATTTAGAGAGAGACAACCAAACTAATGTTTCAAACTGTTCACGCTCATGGCATCCATTTGACATTTTGAAACACTTACTCTAGAGCTAGTTTTGAAAAAAATTTAGGTTGTGTTTTGAATTACAAATGTGTTTTTTTTTGGTTTTTTTTACACAAGCAAAACTGCATAAAAATAACCATTTTACAATCCAAACTGGACTGATAACTTAAATACAATTAAATAAACAATCTTTTTTTTTTTTTATAAATTATGTGCCATGTATGTATTATATTACATCATCACTAAACTGTATTAACATTAGCAACTATACTCTGTTAAAATAATAAAGTGAATAAATGCATAAGGATTTGCAACGATAATTTTAGAATATTTTAATAATAATAAATTATTTTCTAATACAAAATAGCATAATTAATCAAAGATAATAACTGATAGTAGAACAGATATGTTTTTTTTTCCCCTGTGTGAAATGAATGTAGAGGAATAGCGCTTCAGTTCCAGAAGCCCGGCGGCTTGTGATTGGCTGAATGTCATCATCTCAGGAAACAGTGGCACTAAAGTCACGGTCAAAACATGCTAAAATGAGGCGAGAGACGCTGAACTCTTCAGAGCAGCAGAAACACAGATGAGACACAAGAGTTGAAAGCAGCTCCTGAAGCGCTCTGTAACAGAAGACAGAAGCTCCAGATCCCACGAGTGATTGTTACCAAGAGTTCAGACAGAAGATCTGGCCATCAAAACCTTGTAATGATGTCCGTGTCCCAAACAAACCCTTTCTACGCCGAGTTTATGGCCTTCTCTGCGCGGCCCTCGCAGTTTAACAAGGCTGAGAAATTCCACTCTCATTACAAGCTGGAGGAAGGTGGGGGGGCGCCGCCGTAAAAAGTCTCCTCTGAATTATTCATTTGCTTGATTTTCTGACTTTAAGACCCGAGCGCCCGAGGGACGAGAGCTGCTGTGCATGCTAGGCCTTCTCATTCATATCTATGTGCTTCCCTCTTTACCTCATCCAAAAACACCCCCGCTGCTACAGAAATGAGTTAACAAACTGTATTCTGTTCAATAAATAAACATATTATATACACACCAGCTCATTTCATCATCATATTTGAAAAATAAATATATAAAACACATTTATATTTTAATTAACTTAAAATATTAAAATATTTTTAATAAATACATATACTTTTTAAAAATGTAAACATTGAGATTGTTAAGGAGTATATTAATAATAACATTATTATATTTTTATTATTAAAGTATTATTATTTAAAACTTATATTTATGTGAGTATTTATTTTTATTAACATAATATGCTACTGATATATGTACTTTATAATTACATTATTAAACTATTACAGGAAGCGTCTCATAAATAAACATACTTTATTTTAAAAAATAAATACAATGAAATATGAATATATATATATATATATGTATTGTTTAGATATTATAAGTCTATAATAATAATAATAAAATAAAATAAAATTGCATAATAACAAAAGGTAAAGGAATTGATAGAATAGAAAAAAAAATAAGTAGAGATGCTTGTGTTCTGTTTTGTTTTTGTATGAATAGAGCGTCTAAGTCTAAAAGGATCAAATATAAATGGAAAAGTTTCTTGAAGATGGTTAAGGACTGAGTTGGGCGGCTCGTTCCAGCAGAGAGGAACAGTTAATGTGAAAGTGATTTCATGACTCTTTGGGATTTCTGCAGACTCAGTACTGACCCGAGGTCTCGTCCACGCGCTCCTCCACCGTGTGCTCTTTCTGATGAACCCACTCGCTGTTGCACTTGAAGTAGATCTGCGTGGCCGGCGTGGCTTTACAGTACAGGTTAACGGGCTTGTTCTTAACGATGTACGCCTCCTCGGGCTCCATCAGGAAGTGCGGGAGCGGCTCAGGCGGGTCCGACGGGAACGTCTCCGGGAGCTCACCCAGTCCCAGATAGTCGTCATCTACAGAGAGAAGAGAAGACAGTGTTTTATAGAGATCCTTCATGTGTTTGCCTGAGAGAGAAACAGACCTAGAGAGCGTAATCACAGGCAGCTTAAGCGTGTGAGGACAGAAATATATTCCAGCGTTTCACTTCTGAACCAATCCAGCTTCTACCTCAAACGTATCACTGTGCATATTGCAAAATTAATTGTTCTTTGCTTCAGATAAACATGAACGAATAAAAGTACTAAATGAATGGATGGAAAGAAAGACAGAAATGTAGTCCACAAAAGACCACTATATTATATTTTATAGATAGATAGATAGTCAAGCAGAATAGAAATGATGGGACAAAGAATTGTGTCTATCTGACTATTAGTCAACTCTATCTGAGTTGAAGTCAGTTGATCGAGTGTCAAACTCTGTATCTTGTTCTGATGAATCGTGTAGTAGGTATTTGATCTTGTATGGCTAGAAGCGTTTACATTCACGTACAGTCTGTTTAGTTCCTGAATACTTGAGTGTTCATTTCCCTCAAACCCTTCCTGAGTCGAGGGAATCTGCTTTATTTAATTCCACAGATATTTGTCTGCAGACGGGTACCCGTCCTCTGTAATTACGGCTGGCTTTCATCAGAGCCCTGCCTCACCCCGCCTCACCGGTGTCTTCCTCATCAAACACAAACCTATATTTATCTGCCGCTGGCGGAGTGACGGGCTCACGGAGGAAAGTCAACAGGAAGAGGCAATCCACAATCCCTTCCAGGACAATGACAGCGCTCTGGAGATGGCCCGGGCTCTGAACGCCGCGTGTTTGCAGGTTGCGTTCTAATATCTGCCCCCTGACTCCTCGCGTCTCCACGAAAGGGTCGTCACCTGCAAATACGCTTTCTATTCTTAACACCCGGCCACAGACATCAATTATTTACACAGACGGAGAATGAATCTGGAGCCAGAGACAGATTTCTGGCTGAAGCACACTTCTTTATTAGCACCAATGGTCCTAAGAAGAACCTTAAACATCCATGGAAGCTTTCAAATGCAGAAAAGGTGCTTTATATATTTTAACAAAAAAAACACAGCGAAACCAAATATTTCAAATATTAAAGACTAGTAAACCGTCAGTAATAAAGCAAGAACTAACAAATCAATTCTAAATAATTTAATAATTGTTTAGTTAACATTAATGACGGGGGGCGTGTTTATTAGGCTGCTGTCGTCTTATTCTTAGAAATGTGGAAGTGGTTCTAAAATGGACCCAGTTTCCAAACCCAGCCCTACTGCCCTGCAGACCTTGTCAGGGAGCAGCTTTGACATCACATCGATATCAGGTGCGATGTAACGGGCCCGTGTCTGAGTGTTAGGGGAACGAGGAGATGGAGGTGAATGGGTGAGACTGCATTAGCACATAGAGCCCCAGGGGATTCTGGGTAGAGCACGTCTGCTTTCCATCATGTGTGAGTCTTAAATCACACCTGCCCCGTCACCGGCACCTAATCACCTGCTAATTGAAGGGGAGCCGTAACCTTGGCCTGACCCTCGGCATTGGTCACCGGACACATCCAAGCATGCATAACCTCACGTACACAACGACGGAAAGTTAAGGTATTATCAAAAACTGTAACTACATTTAAACATAGACACTGTAAAGCATGTAAGCGGCTGTATGGTTGCAAGTGTGTTCTGGAGGGGTGCTCTGAGAGGTTGTTGGGCGTTTTCTTCCTGTCCAGTATCTGTGATATTCGGGTTCTAAGGTGTTCTGGGTGGTCACTATTTGTGATAAGAGTATATATGCTTATAATCAGATTACAGTTTGAGAAACTCTAATTTTGTTATATTCCCTTTCTCTTTGCTTTTTTTTTTTTTTTTTTATCTATCAGAAGGGTGTGTTTAATGGTAAATTTAAAACAAAGTTATTCAAACATGATTATGTTATTCAGATTATGAGTAACTGTGTTAGTAAGTCATGTAATCTAGGTTACTCATTTTGGTAGAGTATATTTTATAATGCTTATCATCAGATTACAGTTACTTTTTATGGATTACAATTATTTAATGGACTTACATTAAAGCCAGTTTAAGAAACCCTTGTTTAATGTAATACTTAATGACGCAGAATTGTTTATATAATTATATCACAGTAGTACTTTTAACGGTAAGATACAGTAGTCAGAATGCATGACCAAACGTAGGTAACCTAGATTACTTAACTAACCAGAAGTGAAGTATTTTTACTATTATTTACTAAATTTGTAATCGACCCAGTTTAGTTTGAAAGTGTGTTCGTTTCTTGTATTTTCCATCTGTGATCTTCCTCTTAAATATGCATCTCTAGGATTTGTCCATTTTATTTTATGGTCCAGCAGATGAAAACCATAAATCAGATTCACATTTACTCAGAGTATTAATACTAACGTTTGCCTCGGTGAGAGCCACTAATTATTTATTAAACACTGGTGTATTTTGTGACTTTGCTGCTGCTCCCACTTTATAAAAGCAATAAGCCACAAGAGGTTACCGTGATTTCACCAGTGATTTATCTCTTCACTTTAAGTCTGGACTTAACAGTGCTTTTAAACTATGGTAAAAATCACCATAACGGACGCCCTCACGGGGCTTATTGCTTTCAGTCTACAAATGCTTATTGGCTCTCTTTAACAAAAATGAAAACACATGGTGCTGTACTGGCACGGGTCATTAACATTCGGTCTCTACAGGGCAGAAAGAGCAAACAACACAGAAAAAGCATTCAGAGAGCTTCCCACCGGGCGGTATCTGAGCAAACCAGGGCAGGATTATCAGCTCGACAATTAGCTATGGACCAGAACCACGACCCGGAGCGACTGCTAGCCCTGCCGAGCATGATCGCTATCTCAGTCACACACACATGCATCCAAACACACTTGAACATTTCTTGAACACCGCCCCTTGTGCCAAACTGCTGACAGTCATGCAAGCCTCACAGACACCGAGACGTCCCTGACTTCTGCCAGCGCTCCAGACCTTGACCCAAAAACGGCCTCCTAGAACGGAGGAAAGTCTCTATCTGTGTCTCGCGGCAGGCCTGAGAGATCAGACGGAGGCATGAAAGGCTTCAGCGTGCCGTCTCCGCATGCAATCTCCAATTCATCAACCTCCACAGCAGCAGAAATAATGAATAAAAGAGGCTCTCTGCTGAAAAAGCTCACGAGAAATGGAAAAACATAACAAAAAATGCCCTCACGCCAACAAGCCCCCCAATGATTTGCAGATTTCCAGTGGACAAAAGAGAGAAAACAGTTCACACTCGCTCCTGCGGCAAACCCAAGACATAATGCAGCACACGCTGCGTCCATCAGCCCTATCTGTCTGTAAGGTTTCTTTTTCATGCACCTGTCCATTTTGACTTTTTAATCAACCTGGCAAAGCATTGTAATCTCAATTTTTGCTCTGTTCATCTGTTGTGTCTTGCCCTAAAAGAACAGTTCACCCAAAATGAACATTTGCTGAAGTGTTTGTTCATGGAAACAGATTTAGAGAACGTAGCATTGCATCAGTTGCTCTGCAGTGAATGGGTGCCGTCGCAATGAGAGTCCAAACAGCTGAGGATTATTGTGATGTTTTCATCAGACTCGCATTCTGACGGCACCCATTCACATCCATTGCTGGGACACTGATGCAGAGACACATTTCTCCAGATCTGATGAAGAAACAAACTCCTCCTGGCCTGAGAGTTTAGCTGAGTGAACTTCTCCAGCAGACTGGTTTCCGAAGGGTCGTGTTGAGCCCCGTCTACATGCCGTCACGCCGGAGAAACCTTCACGCCAGGCTGCCACGCTTTGATGCTGGTGCTCTGGGATGTAATTTGAGTCACAGTTATCACATCCACATCTAGAAAATTCAACCACACCTTCCCCTCGGAGAAACAGACCTTCCATCGAAGAGAAAAAGCAGGAATAAAAGTCCCTGACCTTGAATCATCTGCAGCTGCTGAGTTGCTGTCACAGACCGAGTGTCTTTTAATTGCATGTTTTTAGCTTTAGCAGTCACACCGCGTGACCTTCGTCACCTCGGGAAACTACAACAACACGCTTACGGCAATTAGCGTTTGGTCTCCTCTGATGCAACGCTTCACGAAACCACTCACAGCAGAAGTCTGTTCGCTTTTCCCCATGAATCTGCAATCCTTTCGAGTGATTTTAATCAGAAATCTCCCAAATTGCTTCCATATGAAGTGAGATTAAATTTTAATTTCATACAATTCCACGGAGGCTATAAGAACATGCAAAAGGGATCATATTATGCCATAGTACTATAATAATCGAAAAGGCTTTTCTGAATATCAAACCACGTGTGAATTTGGATTACGATGCTTATTTTATTGTTTGCATAAATCAAATTAAAACGAATCTGGAGGGGAAACAATTGGGTTTTGGCTTCACTGAGCAACTACACACCATGTCGGTGTTTTACTTGTCCAGTTAAATGCATCCAATCTAATGCATCAAAACAGACAGATCTACGTTTTTCTACAGTTATACGAAGCATAATTGGTGCCATCATTTGTGTGTGGTCTAGCTACAAAAAAATCAAAACAACTAGTAACTAGGCAAATAATATTTTTCCTGCAGGAATATAAGACTAATCTTGTGCACTTTTTTATTTTGTTTAGCCATCAAAGAAACTTGATTTAACTGTAAATGTTTTTTCCTGAAGAAATATGATGCATAGTTCGTTCTTTTTGGTATTTTATTATTATTATTAATTTATTTTTTGTAGGAATATTATGGATATTTTGTCCATTTTATTTTAATTATTATTATTATTAGGTCTAGCAACAGTCATCAAATTAACAAGCAAGTAGGTAAATTCATATTAGTTTCATTATTTTATTTTTTGCAGGAATATTATGCATATTTTTACCTTATTTATTTCTTTATATTTGGTCTAGCAACAGTCATGAGATCAACTAGGAACTAGGAAATTATATTTTTTGTGATGCATATTTTTCATATTATAAATTTTTTTTTTTTTTATTATACTCATCATATCAGTTAGTAACTAGGCGAATTCATAGTTTTTTTATATGATGCATTTATTGTGTATGAAGTCCTTTTGTCCAGTTAAGACCTTTAAATAAACCAAAGTTGGGTTTCCCAAAAAGCACGGTTAGCCTACTATGGTCATAGTTCAAACTAACTCAGTAAATATTCTCTTGGACACAAAAAGCAAACTAACATGTGTTTTAATTCTGCATGTTTATTGTAAACGCTGTTTTTGAAAAGGGAACCTCAAAGTATGACATAAGAGGGAACCCGCGATGATTCAAAGATCAAATCAAAGCATAATGACAGTCAACAAAAAATGAGTCAATATGTGTCATGTTCAATACAGCAGCATCTTGGAGATCTCTAATCAGTTAAACAGCAGAAGGTATATCTTCACCACATGCGTGTGACGTCATTAACAACGGCCCTGTGTTGTTGAACTAACATGGTTCAAACGATGGAGATGCAACCGTGTTCGGGTGTAGCTAGTTAATTTCCAAAACAATGCATCGTACTATGGTGGTTAATCAGCAATCGTTCAGGAAACGCACCCCAGGCCAGTTTCAGGTTCTTTTCCCTGCAGAAATACGATGCATATTTTGTGCAGAAATGAAACCGGAACACTTCTTTGAAAAGTAATAACCATGGCATTGTCGTGCCTCTCGATTTGTAAAAGTACCACGAGATGCCCTACATTTGTAAATATTGAGAGCGCGATGCCATGAGGAACTGGAAAGCGTGAGCACATCTAATCCTCGCTGACATAATGCCGTATGACGTGCTCAGGAGGCTGCAGCTGGAATGAAAGCTCGACTGTATGAACACAGAAAGAGATAGATGGAGGCAGAGAAGGTCAGAGACTGAATATTCCAGCAAAAACTTTTCAATTGGATTTCTCCTGCTGGAATGCTTCATGAAAATGAAAGTGCACTCGCGTAAGCTCTGATATGAAAGCAGAGCAGCGCAGTGACCCGACAGATCACAGTATAGAGCCGTATTCGGCCTCGTCTCCTACAGCTTCAGCTCAGCCAGCCTGGAATACCAAAGACTTCCAAGATGATGTGATTGGAGCAGGGCTGCTTTAGCACTACCGTTTTAATTGTAGGTAAAGCTTCAGTGCTTTAGTTTGTGTTTTGGTAGTTTATATGTCTATGAGGTTTTTATTTACTACAGCTGTTTTAAAGGGTTTTTTACTCTAGTTTTCATTTTGTTATTTTAATACAGCAGCTAATTGAGAATTTGCCTTGGAATCTAGATGAAATACAGTAAGTTGAACAATAAGCGTTTTTATATTTTCAGTAATTTTGTTGTCTTTGTAATTTTGTTACTTTTTTTTTTTTTTTTTTATAAATATGTCCATATAAAAACTATTTTTATTTCAGTTTAGGTTATTATTGTAGTAGTTCAACTTAATCTAAACAGGTTTGTCTTGGAAACTAGCTGACAAAATAAGCGTAGGTTTTCTCATGTATTAAGTCATTTGTATTTTTTAATGTTTGTAAATATAAATTTTCTATATTTAGTACTTTTTTGGTTTTTAATGTGCATATATTTATTATTATTAGCTTTAGTTTGAATTATTTTAGTACTTCAGTTTAAACTACACTGACAACAAGCTAAAATAAAATACATTTTCTTATATTTTATTGTTGGTAATTTTATTACGTTTTGAGATTCTTAATTTGATCAAAGATAAAATAAAAAAAAAATAAAAAATTTTTTTTTAATTACTTTGTAGTATTTTTAATATGCCTACATTTATTATTATTATTATTATTTTAGTTTTACTTATTTTACTACTTTATAGTAAAAAAAATATAGGAAAAGTATTTTAGCAACTTCCAAAAGTTTCGGTTTTCCTCACTTTCCTTCTTTATTTGGGTTTATATAACCAATATATCATCTTATTGTAGTATCTGAAATGAAATATATACCTTTTATATTGTATTTCATGTCAGTTAATGTTTATTGTATTTTAAGTAACAGGCGTGTTTTTTTATTTAACAATCGCTCTCCTGGTTTGGAGTTACTGAAACAGGAGAGGTCTTTATCCGCTCATCTAAAATATCAAAGGCTCATCTGAGCAGCAAGAGACACCAAAGATCTGTGCAGAAAAAAGAGAGGCTTCTTAAAATAAAGAGGTCGAGTCCTTTGTAGCTTCACCACACGAGAGCAAGGAGTCTTTGAAAAGACAGGGAAGATAAGCAGCTAAAACAAGTGCGATAACATTCATGTACGAAAACAAACACCGGACCCTCTTCACCTCTCTTTCATAAGAAACGGGGGAGTCCAGGCTCTCTTTCTAGTGTGTCAGGGCCCAAACATCTTCAAAGCCAGACAGAAAAAGCCCAGAACAACACAAGCCTCTGCATGTGCAGCGAGCAGACCATGTGTATCCAAACAATCGGCTCTGACAAGAGCTTGCTGGGAATAACCGATGTAGGAAGTGTCCTCGGAGCCTCTCGGTTCGGGTTCAGCGGTAAAGCCTCTCCATCATCCACAGCCTGATTGTTTTTTCAATTAACAGAGCTTCCCAAGAGCGGCGCGTGCCATGTTTAATGGGGGGGGGGGGTCGCTATGGCAACTAGCTTACCAAAAAGTACGTTTAAGTTAAGTTTTTTTTATTTTAAACTTTTTTGTATTTGTTTTGACATGATCTTTCTGTCTGACGTGTTTCGGAAAACTCATCCAGCTAATCTAAACGGCGGAGAAAAACATTGCAATAAAACTGCAAGCAATAGGAAAAGACAAAAGGGAGAAAAGCATCCTCAGCACGCTGTCAAATCTGGAGAAAACACAAGGGGTTGACGGAGCTGCTGAGAGGAATAACATGATTTGAGGAAATGAATCCTTCTAGAGCGAGAGACGCCTGATGTTTCTCCTGAAGCTCTGACGGGACTGAGGCAAACAGAGTCAGCGTTTTACCGTGAGTCTGCAGCCTCGACTCAATGCGATCACTGACAATAACACAAACACAATAAACAGACAGCTTCCTTCTACTGCAGCCACACAAACACTAATGACTCTCTGAACAGCATCCAGAGCTCATGATGTGATAGAAAGATGTGCAACACAACACCATATGGCTAAAATACAACTGTGTTCTGGACACACACATTCATCTCAGTACAACTGATCACATCTAACTACTGATGACACATTTATTACAACTATGTATACTAAAATCCACTACCATTCTGAAGAAATACCTCTCCGTGGAGCATTTTAAAGAGTCATATGCAAAACAAGTACCATGCTGTTTAATGTCTCTATCGAGTTAACCGTACTTCACAGAACTCTGAGTGTCGCGCTGGTTAAATGACAAAGAACTTTGTTGTCAGCTGTTTCTCACACCTTAACCTTTCCTGGACAGCTCATTCAGAGCAGGTCAACTGAGTGGCGCAGTGGGCTAAACCGCTGACCCAGGACCGACAAGGTCCCGGGTGAAGCTGTGATTGGAAACAATGTGAGCGCTTTGATCCAAAAGTTGGATGATCCGTGTGTATTACTCTTGACTCAGAAACTTGTTTTTGGTCATTCTCTTCTGAACATCCGTTCGATTTTGAACCTCTGCACCTTGCAAGTCAGCCCTAACTCATGACTCACTAACTTATTGTGCTGGGTTCATCTGAGGCGGTGAGATCTCCAGATGTGTGACAGCAGCTGTTGACGTGCGGTGAAAGATAAGCTGGATTCTATCTGTGCATGGCCAGGTTTACGGTTCCCGGGAAAGCGCTGTATCACCCTCAGAGCTGCGTCTCTTCCATCAGGAGAGAGTCAAGCGTGAACACGGATGAGCGCCGGTATAAATCCTCCCGCTTTCATACCGAGATCAGGACGGAAGGTGTGTGAACTTCAAACGATGAACCCGTCCCGCAGTCAAAGGGATCTCAGAGCGTCCCAACAGCCGTGATCGCACATTAAACACAAACAATTGTGTCTAAAACAGGCTTCATGAGCTCATCGTTAACGGAGGGCGGCTCCATCGATCCGGAGGTGAAACATTTCATTACGGCCTCAGCTTTACTTAACCAGCGACAGAAATTAAACTGCATTAATTATTCAAACAAGCTTCACGTTCAGGGAGGAGGGAGGAACGATTAGCGCTCCGCTTCATTCTGCTGCTATCTAAACAACTGAGAAACACACTTGATTTGACTCCTGCCTCTGATCCGGGAACACTCAGGAAAAGAGAGCAGATAAGAGTTCATGAGAAGTGAAAGAGCAGCGGATAAACCACTGTCCTCATTGTTTTACTCGCTCTTTCTCTTACTGTGTGTGTGTGTGTGTGTGAAACAGCAGGTGATTACTGCTTCATCGATAGAAAGTGTGGACTGAAGGAAACACAATCATGTGGCTCTTTCTAGGTCAGAACATGAAGAGCTGAAGGAAAACACAGTTGCCATGACATTCTCTTGAGCCGAATCAAAGGAGGATGACTCAGAAACAAGGCCTCTGCTCCTCTGAACACCTGAATCTGACAGAAACACACAGATCATTTCATCTCAGCCCAGCCTTTACATAAACAACGCATGCATGTCTTGTAGACCTCTTACAAACACCTCATTATGTTGTAGTTTCAGTTCATTATCCACAGAATGTGCATGTGTGAACAACCAGAGACGTTTGACCCAGGAATGCCTTGAGAACAGGTGCATTGTGGGTAACAGGACGAGAAAGCAGCTGCCAAGATCAGGAGCTACTGCTGTTCGTATATGATCCCCGCTGACCCCTGGCTCTCAGCAAACGTCCAGAGCAAAGCACAATACAATGTACTGTCAAATTTAAGAAAATACTACTATTACTACTACTAATAATAATACTACATGTCTAGATTAATAATAATTATTCATTAGATAAATAATAATCTGATAAAATTTTACATACATTTTACTGCAATTTACTGGATTCTTCTTTTAATAAATTATAAATGTACTTTATTTTTAAAGTGATTAAGAAATGCATACTTATAATATTCTCATTTACATAATGAGAATTACATAAATGATACATATATACAGAGAAAATAACTAATAAAATAACTAATTGAAATACAATTTTATAAAGAATAATTAAATAGTAAACTGCAGTAAAATATAATTATAATAATAATAATAATCATTATTATAAGTATCAATGTTATCATCGTTATTATAAACATTACACGTATAGTAAAAAATACACAATAATAAAACAGTAACAGAATTAGTTGATATAGTAAATAAATTCTTTATAAAATATACTATTATTAATATATATTTAAAACAATATTCAAATGTATTAATAATAATAACAATAGAAAGAAATGCATTGTTCTGACGATTAATAATAGCTATATCACTTATATTATTAAAATAGAAATGATTTATTGTTATTACTATAATTATTATATTCAAATAATTATAATATAATAATAATTATTATTAATATTAACGTTATTATTTTTCACTAAAATGACCCTAATCTCTCCAGTTGTAATATTGTTTCAGGTTTAATCAGAGATGCTCTCAAACTCAGCAGTCACTAACGAAACGATATGAAGCGGAATCACCAATTAAAAGATGCATTAATATCACGGCGATATCCCTGAATGAACGTAAAGATATAATAATGAATATGAGACCCTACAGGAGTGCTTCACAGTTCGCACTCATTCTTCTCGTATCTGAAATCTCCACAAGGCCACATTCCTCACTTATCACCGCGGGAAATGATACGAGAAACAGGGCGTCATGGAAACCGAACCATCAGCCAATGGCGAGCGCAGGACCCAAACTACAGAAATATGGCCACGCCGCTCCAAAAAGTGCGTGGAGACGAGCGACAAGGCCAAAATCACACAAAGGCCGACATTCTTGGGTTTTTAGAGGATGTTTTCTGTGCTTTGGATCGAACTGCCGATGTAAAGAGAGAGAGAGAGAGATTTATGAAGAACAGAGCAAGTCTCTCGCCCATCTGTCTCTCTCTCTTTCTCCGGATGAAAAGCCATTTTGTTGCTTGATTGGAGAATGATGCTGCTACTTAGAGAAGCGCTCCATCAGCTGAAGGAGAGACGCGAGGGCTTCCTCCCCAGGGTGCACTTGGGCTGATGGGTGAGCTGTCAAATGCCCCATTGTCCAAATTACCCAGCAAGCTCGGCGTCAGCGCCAGGGACTCATTTACAGAGGAGAAACGCTTCCCACCGGCCTGACGGAGAGCGGCGCTTCAGACACGGATCATCTTAGTTAGTGCACTTACACACTCACAAATCACTACAGCAATAAATCAGCAATATACAAAACCTCATTCTATTATGCTTCAAACTACTTTTTAGTCACAAAAACTCAGAGCTTTGAACTTAATTAACCACGATCCATTTAGTGATTCATGTTATTCACTAAAAACAACAGTAATCCAAGAAAATATGATGATAATTGTATGTGTTATATTTAATATTATATAAATATTGATTACACAAATATAAATATTACATTTAGTTCTATGCATTAAACATAATTCAATATTCATTCATTATTAAATCACACCAGAATCTGATTATTATTTTACAATTATTTAATATGCATTATTGCTTAATTATGAAGTAATACATATTTCACAAATAACTGTAAAATAAATAGATTGACATTTAAAATTAATATTTATTGTATTTTTAAATATGTTTAAAATAAAGTGTTTTATTTGTTGTTTGAAATACTTTTAATAATTTTGTTTCATTTGATTTTTAATTATGATTACAATTATTAGAATTCAATTATAAGAGTTCACGATAAACATTTAGTCAAATTAATTTTTTTTACATTTTAATTTAATTATTATCTATACATTTAATTTTTGCTTTTTAATGAATCTCATATGCAATACTATATTTATTTAAATAATTTTATGCCAACCTGTAGCCCTAAACATATATTCTAAAATGTCTTTGTTAGACATGAATACGAATGGATCAATATCTAAAGCAATCTAGCTGATAATTAATTCTAGTCGTCTCGGAGACCCATGTGAGAAGATGAGGAGAATCATCTAAGAAACAGCAGAGATATACTCCAGGTTCCTCCTGCGACAGTGTTTTGGGGGGTCAAGGCCAGCGTGGAGGTCCAGGTTTAATGACGCTGTCAATCAGAGCCTGCGTCTCACTGTACCTCCCTTCACTCGTGAGGCGTCTGGACCCTCAATGACCCTCACACGTGATAATTGGCTGCAGACGAATGCGGTCACACCCTGGCCTCCGCTGACCGGCAGCTCGTTACCAGCGATCTGGAAGAGCGGGACGCAGTCGGACACGCGACTCACAGATGGGATCTGACACACAATTAGTGTGGACTTCACCAGAACTGAGCTCATCCTGAACATCATCACATATAAGGCTTTATACCAGTTCATATGCATCTGTCACTGATCCGATTCCTTCAATCGAACAAAAATAATGAGGACCAGACTATCACGCTTATATACGAAGGACTACAGTAAATATGAGACACCATAACTGATAAGAGATTCAATGTTATTTTAATATTCTTCACAAATGTTTAAATGAAAAAAAACTTGTGTATATATATATATATATATATATATAATTTCCAGTTTTAATATTTGTGCTTTCGCCCTTTTCTTTTCAAAATGTGATTTTTCATCTTTTATTTTTATGTCCAGCTTCATTTTCATTTTAGTTTTAGTGTGTTAGTTTATCATTTTTTTATTTTTAAATTTGCTTTTATTTATTTATGTTATATTATATATATTCTTTCTTTTTTCCCTTTTTTTTTTTTACTTTTTGTAACTTTGTTGTGTGCTTTGTCATTTTTTTTATTATATTTAAATTTTAAATGATTATTATTAAGTTATTAGTTATTATTATAGTTTCATTATATTATACTATATATAGTTAGATTTTTTATTATATTCTCAAGTTTCTAATTTAGTTTTTATATATAATAATTTTTATGTTTTTTTATTTTAGTCAAATATTTTATTTTAGGTTTTACAGTGTTTTATAATTCAGTGAGGTGTATACATAATAGATATACTTCCTACTTAGCTTTTTTTTTTTTTTTTAGTAATTTTACTACTTGAATCATTTCTAATATCTGTTTTGGATTTATTTTAGCTTTATTTCAGTTAACAAAGGCATTTTTAGTAGTTTTTGTTAGATGAAAGTGACACCGCTGAAGTAAACCCATGGACAGAGAATAAAAGCTCAGCTCTGAATTAAACAGCCGCTGTGATATTGCTCCCTAATTAAACTGCGAGCACTGGTTCATTTCTCCAGGACTCAGCAAGTTTCTGCTTGTTTCTGCTTCAGAGGAAGTTCATCGTCACCCTGCAGATAAGCGTTCACATTTCCAAACCAACTAACAGCCTAATTAAACTATTTATATTCTGTTCTGCTTGTGTGTTGCGTCCTCACACCCGTTTGTCCCCCGTCCGCTTTAATATTCCTCACCACGGCACCGAGGGTAAGAGTTTAAACCCCATCTGCAATCAAGAGCCCAGAAATATCAGAGAACATTAATGACGCCCACTTCACACACTACATCAATACTCAGATGAAAGACAGCTCAACATGCTGCTTATCTCCTCGCACACAAAGGATTGTGGGTAGAAAGGCCACTTTCACACACACAATCTCTCCCATAATGCCTTGTGGTGACTGCTAACCTGAATAGCACACTCAGATCAGTCTACTAACAGATTTCAGCTTCAAAACACAGCTCTTGTCAGCTCATATCAACACTAAATCAGTCAAAGCGCTCCAAATATTACATAACACAGACATGATATATCATTATAGCAATACCAAAAGCTTCTAAACTCATCCATTTTAGTTTTACAGTCATTATAATTGATTATATTTCATTTTATATCACGATGCACAGATGCATTTTTACTATTAGCCTAATGATGCTATACAGACTGATGACAAATTGATTGATAGTGACAACTAAAAACAACAAAAACATTTACTCAACATTTACTAAAAAAATACTGTAATCAAAAACAAAATGATAATAATATTAATTGACATATGATAATAAAGCTTGGCACTGATGTAGGTAGAAACTAATGTTTGCATGTATAGTGCAGTTAGGTTTTTGCCTTTAGTTCATAAAGAATTACAGTAAAATATTATTACAATGTATAACTGATGTTTTCTATGTAAATACCTGTTAAACTGTAATCAATTTATGTGATCAAATCTGTATTTTCAGCATCATTACTCAAGTGTTCAGTGTCACATTTCTGCTGTGCTGCTCAATATCTGTATTCACAGATGAATAGAAAGCTCAAAAGAACAGCATTTAGGCTATTCCTATTTGAAATAGAAATCTTTTGTAAGATGATAAACTGTCCCTTTTGATGAAATGATTTAGTTACTTGATAAAAAAAATAAAAAAAGTATAAAGAAAACCTCACGAAGACCAAGCTTTGGATTTTTTTCTGATCATGATGTTTTTACCCTCCCCTCCACTGCATGAACGTTTATAACATTTGGTACCACAGTAGCTTTAACTTTTCCCAGAATACCCCGCACACACACACACAGCTCTCCAGAGCTGAAGGACGTTTTAGGTGTCAGTGAACGTGAGACGCTGCTGTCTCCAGAGCCGGAACTTTCTGACTGTCTGTCACAGGATCCAGCTCCGTCTCTCTGTCTGTTTCTCCTCACACTCATCCACAGCACACTCTCTCTCTCCGTCCGGAGGAACGCGAGCGTGAATAATCCTCCTCTCATCCCACATACCTGTTCAAGCACACACCGTGCTTCCAGGAGCCTAAAAAAGACCCTGCTTTCACGGCTCCCCTGAGAGAGCAGAGCTTTAATGCTCAAACTTTGCTCTTTTATAGCTCTGAGACCTAATGGAGTTTTCAACCGTGTGTTATTTTAACTATCAGCTTCTCCTCAGATGCTTCTTCTGAAATTATAATGAAACCACGACCAGATGAGTCGGCTGATCTCAAACAGTAAAGCTGTGAACATTATTGGAAAACGTTTTACAGTGATTCTACTTCAAAATTCATGTGTTAGTTGCTATTCATTTAGCCAAAAAAAA
The DNA here is from genome assembly GCA_032359435.1 of Enteromius unitaeniatus. Lineage (NCBI taxonomy): Eukaryota > Metazoa > Chordata > Actinopteri > Cypriniformes > Cyprinidae > Enteromius > Enteromius unitaeniatus. Next base: position 16,790,619 of record JAUMHI010000051.1, read on the forward strand.
TTACAAATATTGTCAAACGATTAATCACGATTATATATATATGCACACAATGAAATTCATGTATATATTTAAGAAAAATATGTTGCATTTATATATTAAATATATTTAGATATGATCATAAATATATACATGTAAATATTGTTTTAAATGTATGCCGTGTGTGTGTATTTAAATACACATGACAAATATCCACAACACACACACCTATACACACATATAAATATATACACATATATATTACTATATACTAAATTGTTCAGATGCGATTAACCACAATTAATCATTTATTTTGTATACTTTGTTATATTTTCAGTTTTCATTTTCATTTTTATAGGAAGAATACACTCAGATATAACTATTTATTATTAAAAAAATTTTTTTTAGCAAAGTATATATATATTATTTTTAAATATTTTTAGCTTTTTATTTTTAGCTTTTACCATTTTACATTTTCTGTTTTAAATTTAAATATTATCCAAAATGACATTATTTTAGTTGAAGAGTTGAAAACTTCAGAAGAACCAGGAAACTTAAGTAGTTATATTTTCTATGACTGATATCAGGGAAAACTGCGTTTCGTCTCCATATTGCACTTAAATAAACACTATTAGCACCCAAACAAAGGCTCGGGCCTCCGCTGTGCATCAGATGCATTCCTGACACACTGTAGGTGTTTAAGTATCAGCGCTGGATGTGGATGAGAGCAGAGTTTGACGTGAAATCCTGGCCTGCAGCAGCATTACGGCAGGAATCTGAACTAACGTGACCGGCATCTTTAGCCGCTAATGAGCTAATGTGTTATGAAGGCCTCTGGCGAGACGACAGACTCCTCCCGTCGAGCCATCACACCTCACAAGAGACGCCCAAACTCACCGAGTCATTATCAGACGGCCACAATCCTCTCATCTGACAGACAATTGCACTCGTCTGAAAAATCAAGCATGCCTCGTCGTTCGCCCTCACCGAGTAAAACACTGCTGGTGAAGAGAGATCAACGTTTTAACTAATAAACTGGAAGAAATTATTATTACAAAGTTAAAATTATTATTACAAAGAAACAGCAAGCAACACTGAATGAAATGAAACGCTTCAAAGTATAAAAACTGAAACAGTATGTTGTTGTGAAACACTGCACTAATCTGTTTTACTTGCAACGGAGATCAAAAATTTCCCTTGAAGACAATTGTTGTGGAAGATGTAGAAATAATGCATTACCTTAATAAAAATGTTACTTGTATGCTGCACTTTACAGAGGAGATCCTGGATTTTACTTTTTAATCACAAACATATACTGTCAAAGGACACTTTTATCATGTTTTTCATGTTCAGTGTAAATGATAAATAAACAAACCCTTCAGAATATAGAAAGGAATAAAACTACATTGCTCATTTTTTTTTAGAAACGGCTCCACAGATTGCAATTAAAATCTACTTAAAAGCATATTTTGGTTGTTTGCTTTCCACTAGTCTAAAAGAAGACAAGTTGTTAAATTTATGACCAGTACATGGAAAAACAATGGCTTTATTATTCATCACCTCTGCAGAAGATCTCAAATCTCAAGCATCATATTTGATTTAAATGTGTCTATTCCTCATAAAAAGCATCATATGATTTGAATTACGACACACAAACCATGTCCTGTACCATATATTCTACTAATATTGTGCTAATAAGTGTTACATCAAACATCTTAATAAAAAAAACAGAGCATTATAAACTGGAAGTTCAAAGTACACATTCCTGTCCGTATCAGAGCGGAATCATATTGGTTTCTGTTGCTCAAGCAGAAGAACAGAGCAACATCAGACCATGGGTGTAATTCCCAGAAAACAATACACATTTATAGCTTGACTGCTGTGTGAAAGTGTCTGCCGGCTGCACTGAAATATGAAATTCTTCTGGTGTCTTCACCAAATGTTACGTACTAAATCATCTATTCAGGGAAGGAGGGCGTCTGCTTCATTTGTGCTTCTCTGATACTCTGAGAGCTGAATTAAATCACTAAGATCCTGATGAAAGGAAAACAATATCTGTAAAGAGGAGAAGCACGGTCCCGTCTCAGCACGAGTACAGTCAGAATAGCTGAATACAGTCTAATTTATAAATAAAAGTAACTTCTCGTAGCGCTTTGAAGTGGAAGCTTTTGAAAAGCCTACAGATGCTCGCATGATCAATAATGACCTGCATTCTTATTTAATAATCCTTCATCGCAATTACATAATAACAATTTCACACATCTGAGTGACCACAAACATAACATACAACTGACGATTAGGAGAGATCTTAACATTTATCATTTAACGTGCCATAAATGTAAAAGGGAAAAACAAAATATTTGAAATGACATTTGTTTAATATACAAATATTTTAAGACTGGAGCACATTATTGCATTTATTATTGCATTAAAGTATTATTTTTAGTGTTATCAAACACTTTTGTTTACATAAAATATGTATTTGTACTATGTTTAGTTATTATGTGTATATAAATACTAGAGGATTAATCACGCCACACCGTAGACACCTCAATTCTGACGTCACATACGTCACATACATGCACCGAACCAAGACAAGCGTACCGAGCGGCTCGGTTATTTTTCATGAACCGTACCACCCCTGATATATACACACACTCAGTATATGTTTTGAACATATTTACATATATACACATAAATACAAGACAGCCTTCCTTCAGAAATACAGTGCTATTTTAGCATAATTGAGATTTGTATTATATTTTGAGTCATATCTATTAGTAAGATTTGTATCAGGTCTTTTTTTTATCATTTTAAATGTTTTAGTAATTATTTGTATGCTTTTGGCATTTTATTGGTGTAGTCTTTTTTATGTCTATACAGTTTTTTTCTGTTTTAGTGTTTACATGGGAAATTATTTTTAGTATTTAGTTAGTATTTTGTATATGTAGTACAGAGTAAGATGAATAATAAAAGAATAAAATGAGATATTGCCTTGCAATAAAAATAAATCATATTTTAGTAATTTTATTCTTCCCTGTATTGCTTATGAAAACAAAATAATGACAAATGCATTATGAAACACACACGCATATATATATATATATATATATATAAATATATATCCCTATTGTAAGTGGCTTTTTACAAGACCGTCAGGAAAACAACTAGTGTAAATATAAACAGCACACTGAATTGCATTAACAGTGCTTTTTTATTTACTTTGTTTCAAATACATTTGTCATTATTTTGCTTCTGTATATGGAACAAGTCAAACACTGTCTGGAAAAGTGACAAAGGCATAAAGGACAGCTCACGAGAGAGCATTCGAGACACGGGTGATAATGGAGGTGTTAACTGTAAATGACATATAGAGAGAGTATTGAGGGGTTGAGGTGGAAGACAGACAGCGTTAGACACACACACACTCGCTCTTGGCTATTGTAGTCAAGGGACCAGCAGGACCCGTGATTTCATCCGCACTCTTCCACTGAAGTAGGTCAACCAGTGATAATGGAAGGGCAATGAGGAGCAAGTGCTTTCCTCCTCCTCCTCCTCCTCCTCCTCCTGCTCCCGTCTCACTACCATTACAGCACAGAGAGAGACAGACAGGCCCCCTACAGAGACTAGTGCCCTCAGCGAGCGCCATCACCCGCCAGCAGCCACAACACACCCGCGCTCCAGTCACAACACAGACACACACCGCATCTCTACCTGCTCATCAGCATCAACACCAGAACAAACACAAACACTGTGACTCACCAGAAACGCTTCTGATACACCAACACCTAACGAGTCAGAAACAACCAGACTCTGAACGGCTATTAATATTATATTACATTAATATAATATTAACTATTACTGTTCCCTCAATAAATTCCTGAATTAATAGTTAGTACGGTGGTTAAAGGAATAGTTCGCCCAAAAATAAATTGCTGTCATCGAGTGTTTCCTAATCTGCATGAATTTCTTTGTTCTGCTGAATACAAACGATGATATTTTGAAGAAAGGTTGTAATCAGGCTGTTTTGGCCACCACTGACGTCCATAGTAGGGAAAAAATACTATAGAAGCCAATGGTGACCAAAACAGTCTGGTTACATGAGTATACTATGTGAGTAAATGATGACAGAATTGACATTTTTGAGTGAACTACTGCTTTAAGTTTAGGTTTTAGGTAGGATTTTAAAGGCAGACTAAGGCATGTGCTTAATTGCTATTAATAAATGGCTAATATTCTAGTAATATGCATGCTATTGATTAATTACGATGTTTCTCCTTTATTCAAAAAGGATTTTAGTTGCGGAAGTTAGATTAATCTCTAAGTATATATATGTTACATCCTGCTAAAATGTTTTGGGACAACATGAAAAAAATATTAAAATGGGTATTTGTTTTATTTATCTGTACTTTTGACTTTTTCATTTTATTTGAATGTTAATTGAATGTAATTTAATTCAGTAATGTAAAGATGTTACTGTTGTTTAATTTAGTTGTAATTAGTTGTTGCTAGATTGCACTGTATTCTGTATCTTAGTTGAGAAACACAGATTTCAGCATTATTAGTAATCTGTGAGTGAATTTTCCTTCAAAACAAGCAAGTTGAGTAAAACCACTGACATCTCGTATCACAATCACAATTTTGACCTTAATAATCGCAACGTGACATTTTTCCCAAATTGTGCAGCCCTACTTTCTACTCATCTGTGAATCCTGAATCCGGTTTCTACAAAAAATATTGAGCAGCATGAACGTTTGCAAAATGTTTTGTGAGCATCAAATAAGCATATTATTATAAGATCATGTGACACTGAAGACTGGAGTAATGATGCTAAAAATCCAGGTTTGTCCACAGAAATAAACTCCACATATTCACACAGTACACATATTAAAATTGTATTTTACTGTATATTTGATCTAATAAATGCAGCCTTGGTGAGCCGAAGAGACTACCTTTTTATTTTAATCTCTGAACGTTAGTGTATAAGAAACATAAGAGCAAAAGGTGATGTGAGGTGGTGTTTGTTAAAGGTTGAACGTGGGCTGGTGATATATGAGATGTCTGAGCGGCTGATATCACTCCAGAGTCAAACGCATCTGACCCATCAGAACCAGCGAAACACACCAGTGACCAGCGGGAAATCTACTTTACACACCGCTGGCTTCAGCCCGTCAGTCCCTCCTCCTCACTGTGACCTTTCAGCATCTGTCTTTTTCTCTCTGTTTCATGGCAGAAGGTGATTCTGTCCATCTTCTCATGCATAAGTCATTAGAGGAGAGGAAGACTCCTCTGAGGGATCACGCCGCACAGATATCAAAGCTGACCTGAACTTGCGCGCTCAATACACAAAAACACAATCCTAATGCTACAAACCCACTGCTTATCGACCAGAGTCTGCATTTATTATAACTGTAGTTTCCCACAAAGCCACCAACGGTCACATGTACCAAAACATGTACCTCTGACACTAAACAAAAGTGCAAGTTATTTCCTGAACACTCGCACCATCTCTCATTGGTCAGTCATACAGATAGCCCCGCCTCATAAGCCATATGATTGGTTAACATCAGCGGACACAAACGAGTCAAACAACCAGTGGTTGACTTCCAGTGGTCTGAACATTAAACTAGAGTAATGACTTCAATCTGGGTTTCTTTAGATATTTGTATTGAAAAAAATTGGAAGATGTTCGAGTTTTTTTCCATTTAATGACTTTATTTAACGAAGTTCAGATCTGATTTAAGTTTGTAATTTGAGAAAGGGTGATATAAGTCCCACAGAAACTGTGTGAAAACACTAAATGAGCTTTAAAATGATAAAACGACACATAAACCACGCGTTTATAAGGACACAGAGTCTCTTGGTCTCTTGCCGCTTGGTATGATGCTCTTTCTGATATACGACGCGTCTCATGGCGTCTCTCATTTGCTGGAAAAATGTTTGCTGTAATGGTGGTTTATGGTCAAAAAACAGCTTTGGCTTCCTCCACCCCATTCTGCATCTAAACAGCTCGCTCCTCCAGACAGAAATTGCTCATTGGGCCAATTTAGGCTGCATGGCAAACACGTTTGAGTCCCGAGTTTCCACTGCCAATCACACCAGCAATTGTGGCTTTTCTCCTCTTGGCTTTGGGAAAAGAGCTCGGCAGCAGAAGTCCTGAGCCAGCGTTTCATTAAGGGCTCGGCGTTGGAGAAAAGGCCGCTCTCATTACTGCGAGACGCTCCCTAACCAGCGTCCAGGCGGCCTGAATATGCAGGAGTTTGACTGATTGGGAGCGAGTTATCAAAAAAAAAAAACACCCAGTTATATCTCGCTATGTCTGCTGTTTAAGGTGCGATCATTGTAACTGACAACAAAAGCCCTTATTTCGTCTGATTGTGTGGTTTTGACTCGCGCATCGTAATCAGCTCTTCAATAATCGCTCTTTTTCTCATCACCTGTCAGCATACATTTCCCACAAGCCCCTGATTCCCCTAAAAGCGGCAGAAGTCTGTCTGACGGGATGAAAAGCTTTCGTCTCTGCACCTCCTCTGTGTTAGTGCGCTCAAATATTTGACTCCGTCTGTAATCTGCAACCCTTACAGACGTCTGCACGGCTTAAAAGACAAGCGAGCTCTCCTGTCAAAGCAGCTGTTTAAAATACTCCGTCACCTTTTGATAAGACAGAAAGGATCTGAGATCTGCTGCGAGGAAGAGAAACATTTAACACAGGGATCGTTTTCTTTTGTCCAATAAGGACTTAACAATAAGGATTTTTTCTGTCTTTTGTTTTGTTTGTTTGGGTCAGTAGTTCAGATTACTTCCTAACTTGCCAATATTTTAACTAGTAAATAAATAGATAATCATTTAAATATACATTGAATTTAAACTTAATACATTTTAAAATGTAATTAAATTAAATAAAAATTCAAAAATAATACTTTTTTAAACGCAAATTCATCATTTTAGAAATACATTTAAAATATTTTAAGTTCAAACATTTTATCTTATTTAATTCACTAATATAAAAAATACATAATTACAAACTTAATTAAATTTAACAAATTTAATAGTGAACATTATGATGTAATTTTGTGAATGGCATCTAGTAACTGTTTTAATTATATTTTGGTGTAAAAACGTCAAAAAAAATGTATTCTCATTTTAAATTTCTAAATTATAATTATAATGTTTAACCTATTCTTTCAGGGTTTTTTTTTTAAGAATAATAGCTGGAAATTACAGAGTCATTATAATGAAAATAAATAAAATAACAATCAGAAACTGCATTATGAATCCATCTAACTCAGCAAATGAAGTTAAATGTAAGAAAAAAAAAAAGGAAAAGTCAAGACAAATACCTTGCACACCTCAATTACCGTTTAAAAACATCAGCTATTACGAAGAAAAATAACACAAGACAAATCCCACACACTACCACAACTTGGGACACACATATGTATACGGCAGAAACGTAATTATTGTTTTAAAGCAGTTACTTAGCAGTTAGAAATATATAAAGAGACAGACAGACAAAGACACAGCCTCGGTGTAAGCGATCGATCCCTGTCGGTGTGAAGGTGACAGACACGCATGCTGCGTTTGGGACACTGGGGCTTCAATTACTGTCCTTCACAGGACCGACCCGGAGAACCACGGCAGCACCGGGCAGCTGGGCATCAGAGTTAATGCCCCCGTATCCCCCTCCACCGGCCCGGACAGCTGTGATTAATGCGCCCGCCGCTTCACTGAACAACACTGCTCCTCAAACCAGCAAACATTATCATAACACTTCACCTCCAATCCTAATCAATACCAACAAGATTTATGGGGAGCGGCTGGCCAGGGACATAAAGTGTGCCACCAATTCAGCTCCAATCTCCTCCAACCAGACCAAGACTTCAGAAGATATAATGAGAAACATTAGAGACTTCATTTGTGCCATAACACGTTTTCATTTTTACGATCCGTCTAAACGTGAAATGGTATTTTCTTTGTGGAAAATGCATTTTCAGGAGATTATATTTCACCGTAATGCTCTTAATGCAGATTAAAGCTGCTGTTATTTTGTCATTTCTGTGATCAATGTCTCTTTCTTGTTTCCTTTTCTCAGTCTTGCACATTCTCAATGCCTTAAACTATATTAAAATATGACTTAATAACATTATTTTAAATAAAATTAAATGTTAAAATATATTTTAGAATAAATATATATATATATAATTAAACATTCTAATATTAGAGAAAAATATTGTGTCATATACATCATATAATATAATATTTATAAATATTAAATATATATTATTATTATTATAAATTATTATTAATTTCTCATTTCAAATGTTTAGCATTTATGCAATATAATTGTTTTATCCTTTTAAAATTACCACCTTTTTTCATGCAAATATAACTCTTATTTACAAAAACAATTTGCAATAATAGCTGGAAATGATTCCAGTGTTGAATTTTACAGCAGATTCTCTTTTTTTGATCACCTCACGTTACATCATAAATGCAACTTCTTTTGATAGTTTTGCGCAGTAATAGTTTCTTGCAGTCATTTCTCAAGCTTCTACCACAATGCGTCTGGACTAATATTAAAACAAAAGATGTTCTTGGTGCTTTCTCCTATTTATGGATTTTTCTCCACTACACAGGCTATTTATTTTGCCGTTTCAGCACATATCTTCACCTCCAGCACATCTCTTCTCTATAATATAAAACACAGTGCAGGAAATAACTCCTTTCAGGATGTTTAAGTGTTTCTTTTCCACCTCACGGCAGCGATGCTATTCATACATCAGGTACGGACTCATATCTACTGTCAGAACAGAGCAGAAGTGCAAACAAAAGCCAATTCCTCGACGACACATCTAAGGCTTCAAACCGGCGCACAGTAAAACTGTAATTTAGCACAAACGCGTCTCCAGACGGCCTTTGAGATTTCTGCAACAGATCAAGTGAAGGGAAGAGTGTGAGCAGCATCAGCTGCTTCGGATGGAGGTCTGGAAATCCTCTGAAATGGCCAAGTGCTGCATTATTTTTCCGAGCAGCGTAGTTTGTGCAGGACAGCGTGGAGCCGCTGGATAACCTGACGCCAACCTTCAGCCAAACTCTGAAACCAGGCTTAAGTGACAGCGTCCATTAAGAGCGTCCCGCTCTGCAGAAACGGCCTTTTTTTTCCAGAAAGCAGGCGCCACTTTTACCGCACCTTTTATGCAGCCGTCAGACCCAAACTGGGAGCTCATGCTCAAATATGCAGCGAGCGGATGCTATAAATTCCATCTCGGTGTCTAAAGAGAACCAGCATTTTTAGCGCCATCAAAACTTTACAAGATACATGAGTAAACTAAAGACTCATGAGAAGAGCAGTGCTTGTAAAATAACAATAGCAGTTTTACAAAAATATTCAGTACAGTCAAACACAAACATGCATACTTAAAGGGACAGTTCACCCAAAAATTAGTAATCTGATATGATCATGCTGCTCCAAAACTGTATGAAAAAAAAATATTTTGATAAATATGGAATGTTGTTTAGAGCGTAAAGATATTCAAACAAAGACAACTGAATAAATAACTATTATTTATGTATTAAATATTATATATAGCAAGCTATTTATATATCCGTAATATATTCTTTTTTTTTTTAATTTATAATATAATTTGCTAAAAAATTATTTTAGAAACCTTGCTTTGCTTGTTTCGTTTGACAAAAAACCTTATTATAATTTAAAATATATTAATTCCACACTAAATCAACTAATTAAATTGATCAAATGTTTGACACACTTTGTTTTACACAATATTTAAACAAATGAAATTGATTAAATGTTTCCTTTAAAGAAAAGTTACTATATATCAAGAAAACTTGATATAAAAATTTTTTTTATACATTTAGCAAAAATATTACATATTTAAATTTTTAAAAAAATTATATATCCATATTTATTTCACACATACATTTACATTTAAATTGCATGTTTTCTTCACAAATTAATTTAGCAAAATATATAAACTTTTTGCCAAATTAAAAAAACTCTCCTTTTTGGGGTGTACTGTCCCTTTAAATTCCTCAGTCAGTCCCTTTCTTTCCGCAGTAAGGTTCAGAATGAAACTCAGCTTGTGTTTTCATCAGACCTCAGTAATGAGCCGAGACGTCAACAACACAACAGCAGACCCTCACTGGACCAGAGGAGTCTGCTACAAGACTGCATCAGCCTTACCCACAACTGAAGAAACCTCATCAGAGCCCTGGAGGAAGTAAGAGGCTTCAGATTCTCTCAGATTGTGGAGACGAGACTTGTTTCATAAGCCGCGATTCGATTTAAAGCAGAAAGATCCTCGATGATGACTTGTTTTGGCTCCAGCTCAGGCAGCTGATTCATGATGAGTTTGATAATTACATCGCCATGTACGTGTTTATGCAACACATTTAGCGGCACATCCTTCAGTACAGGAAGCTCATCAAACACATGTGCTCCCAGACAAACACCAGAGACAGAAGACTGCTCATGGGTCTGCTCTGAAGCACACACTTGAGACATTTCAAACAAGCCAGAGTGATAATAACCCAGGGTTAAACTAAACTAAACAAACTTAAAGTTTTTTTTTTGATTATAATATTTATTATTGTATATTATTGTTATTATAATTCAAATGAAAATGAGAATAGCTAAATTTTTAATATATATATAAAATAAATAAATAAATAAAATAAAAATAAGTGAAATTTGACTTTTTTTTTTATTAGAAAATACAACAACTGCCAAAACATTATAATTAAAGTGTTAACAGAAAACAAAAATAAAACCTAATTTAAAACATCAACTTTAGTTAAAAAAACAACAGTTCTTGACATTTTTAATAAATGAAAATGAGAAATGTAACAAATGACTTAGAATAAATTATGTTTTAAATTCAGATATTAAACTAAATAAATGAAGCAAGACAACTGAACAAAAACAACAAACTTGTGTCAAATTGTAATTGTTCTTTTCTGTTTTCGTCTTCATTTGAATCAATTGAAAATACGAAGGAAACCTCGAACAGTTCATTGAAGACAGTACAGCAGTGTTTTTCTGGGGCCCTGTGGAGTGTTTTCCTCCTGAAGATCGCGCTCAGGTCGTGTTATATAGAGACAGGGCGAGGGCAAAGGTTAAAGTCATTACAGACGGGGCGGTGCAGCGACGCCCCTAGCTCTTCTTTACCCTCACTTTCTCTTTCTGCTCTATTTTTGATGAGTACAGGGACTCTGAGAGCTGGCTCTGCGGCGTTAATATTTCATACAGCCATGCAATAACACCGACAACATCTTCCCCTCCTGCCATGGCCGACGGCGACGGGCCGCAGCGGTGCTCGGCTCGAGGAGAGCAGGTGTAATTTGCAAATGCTAATTGAACTCGGGCACGGGTCAGCGAGCTTCCCTGTCTCCTCACAGCCGATATACGCCACACCGCCACCGGGAACACTCGCCCGAAAACCCTCGTCTGTGGGCAGATCACACGAGCGCCGGCCCAAAGAAACTAGCACATTTCTCACATCGTCTCTAGATAGTTAAGTCTTTTTGCTGGGGTTGTTCTTCATCACGGTTCAGCAAACACTGTCTCCTAATCAAGAGCACAACACTGTCTCTGAAAAAAACTAAACTCAATCACTTTTAAAAAATGAAGCGTGTCATTTCTGCACAATTTCTGACTAGTCTTCAAGTTTTTTTTTTACAATTTATGTTAAAAGTTTTCTTTATTTTTTAATTAATATCGATATGTAAACCAGAATAACAACATCATCCAAGATTTGAAATGCTTTCCTGGTCTGCCATTGGGCGGACAAACATGAAACCCCGCCCTCAGACTCACTCCATTGGTTGAGGTGATGTTTTATGTTGGACATCTATAAATTACATTAGTGCAATTATTAGTACAAAAATACAGCAAAATTAAGTTAAATGAACTCAAATGAAAGAAAAACAAATATATTATAAGCTAAAACTGTCACTGGAATGAAATTAAATATAGAAATATAAATATATACAATAAAAAATAAAAATTCGAATAAAATATTTTTAAATACTTAAATGTAAATTTAACTTAAATGTATTTGTTTCAGCTAGTTCAGCAGGGCAACATTTGTTGTTTTCTTTTAAAGTTTTAAAATAGCTATAAAAAAAGAATCTAATGTTAAAAAACGAATAAAAAAAGGCTAAAGTGATTAAAATTCTATTTCCTTTTATTGGTTGTGTGGATTGAGATTCACTTTGCTGGCAGAAACTCACTCACTTCACAAACAGCACGCTTTGAAAACAACACACAGTCACTTAGCCTGTGTTTCCTGTAAAGAATCATTGCAGGTGAAGAGGTCACATTAGTGTTCATCAGTCACTGAAGCCCACGTCTAGAGCTATAAAAACACATACTCACTCACATGAGCCTGAACACAATGCAGACAATACAGGTGCTGTGACTTATATAATCCAGTTAACCCTGGAAAGCCCACTGTTGCAGAATTACAGCATTTCTTTTTCTCAAAACCACATTTACATATTGAATGAGTACTATTGTTTGTCCTCACCCTGCTGTTGGATAGAAAAAGTGTTTATAGGTCTGGTGAATTTACTCTATCTGCAAACTTAGCATTGAGCTGATCTCCCTTTTTTGTATGGCTGGATTTGTCAAGATTTAAGTAAGTAAAATTCCTTAAATATTTTTTGTGTGCTTATTACAATGTCTAGAACATATACATATTTAGTTATTTTAGAAAACAATAATCAAATGTGATTTAGAGCTTATTATGTCTGTGCTGTAATTCTACATGTTGGGTCAGAGTGGTAGCATGTTGCATTGTTTAGGGACAGGTGTGAATGGTCTTGAATGGGAACATGTTAGAGCTCTGGGGGGATGGATGTGTCCCTTTTAGTATGATAAGTAGAGAGCATAATAGGCCAATCATACAGTATTGCTTGAATGTAATGGAATTTTGATCAGCATTGAAATGTAATACTTTGATGGATAATACGTAGATCTCTACCCTTGATACATGGTCTGCTACCCTGTCTATTCTTTGTTTATCTGCTACAACAGAAGACCTATATGTGTAATTCACATATTTAATAAATTTTTTCCAAACTTTTGAAGTTTCAGAATGCCACCAGTGCAGAAAGGTCATCTATTATATATGTCAAGCAATCAAAGCATGCACAAATAACATTCAGAGGTTAGCGCACAAGTTTATTTTTATATTCCATTTTGCTCTTCTTTTTTTAAGCTTGCTGTTGCTGTAAATGTTGCTTATAATGAATGCTACTGTAATGTATTCAGAACAAAAAAATATAATTAAAATGAAATATTTTACATGTTCACAACTTTTACAATTTGTGTGTGTGGTATGATTTATTTACTAGAATTTGATATTTGCATCATACATTTTATTTATTACAAATATTAGATTTTTATTACAATATTGAAAAACAAAACTAATACAATAATAAAATAATACACACAATGTAGATTTTTTTTTTAATTAACAAAAATGTAGTAGTTTTGTTACAGTTCAAGATTTCAAGAGTAAGAAGTTCAAGATTAGTTTGTTTTATTGATTAGTTTTGGAAAAAAGTATTTTTAAAAATATAATATTATAATAAACAATATTGGCAATTAATATTGTTTTATTTAGTATATAATTATCATTATTATATGGAATTGTATTTTATTATATGCAATTGATTAAATTAAACATGCAATTAAATAAAGAATATATAAAAAAAATATTCAAATAAAGAACAGCAGTTTAAATGTATCTATTTATATTTATTATTTATGTTATCATATATCAATAATAACATATTATGCCATATAAGAATAATTATATAATAAATAAAATACAATTTTAAATAAAAAATAAAAAAAAAACATTTAATACTATAAAAAATGAGCCTCCCTGGGAAAGTCTATGCCAGGGTACTGGAGAGGAGAATTCGACCAATAGTCGAACCTCGGATTCAGGAGGAACAATGCGGCTTTCGTCCTGGTCGTGGAACACTGGACCAGCTCTATACCCTCTATAGGGTTCGTGGGAGTTTGCTCAACCAGTTCACATATGCTTTGTGGACCTGGAGAAGGCATTCTACCGCTTCCCTCGTGGTGTCCAGTGGGGGGTGCTCTGGGAGTATGGGGTCCAGGGCCCTTTGCTAAGAGCTGTCCGGTCCCTGTATGACCAGAGCAGGAGCTTGTTTCGCATTGCCGGCAGTAAGTCAG
>JAUMHI010000051.1:16811295-16853218 GCA_032359435.1 Enteromius unitaeniatus
GATGATGAGGACGACAATTATAATAACAATAATGATGATGTATTAATTATTATTGGTCTTAATACAAATAGTAAGAAAATTACAGAGAACATATCATTTAATAATAATATGAATTCTATTTGTATTAACAATATTAATTAATAATGCATTTACATATTAATAATACATTGTTATATGAAATAATTATTCATCTCACTATGTTGTTTATTTATTATTGTTATTATTATTATTATTATTATTATGCCGTAATTATTATAATTATTATTTAAATCCGGACTCATGGTCCTATGTCAATCCCTCTCCCATATATACACTACACACACACACTATAAATGCAAGCAATAATGTCCCTTCAAATAATACCATTCTCTGAAACAGAGCCTAAAATCACTATATAAATCCAATGGGTCATAGTTTCTCTTTTTAAAACCCAAGCCTGAAATGAATTTGGCTAGTTTGGAATGGATATTGATTTAGCACTCGTGGCGATGTGAACTGACAGGTTTGTTGTAAGATCAAGGCACAGATGTACAGCCCGCGGCGGCTATAAAAGTTAAAGGAGAACTGATGAATACATTCCTGAATCTGTCATAACCTCCCGCTCGGACCGGCTCACCACATCCAGAGATCCAGTAAAGCTGGAATCACAGCACGCATTTCACCCAACAGAGGCTTTCAGTCACTACAGAGACTAATGCAAGGCTCCTCCTGTTACAAACAACACAAGAGCAGTGGAAGATCACCATATCTAGAATAAACGCTGAGTCTCCAGCTCCTCAGATGTTTCTCAGACCCCAGGAATCTCAGAACTTCTCCTCTAGGGTTTCAGAAGAGAGCTTGTCTCAACCTGTGCTGAGGTCTTACCCTTATAGCAAGGTTCACTCAATATACACGCAAACATTTCTCCAACATATAAGAGAATGAATGAATAAATGAATGAATGATACAATGTATAAACAAACCACTGGCCAAACAACAGGCTAGAATAAAGGAACAAATGAACGAACAAAAATGAACTCATGAACAAACAACTGAATCACTAAAACAAACAAACTAATGAATAAACAACTGAGTGAACAATAGAAGGAACAAATGAACAAACAACAGAAGCACTAAACAAATGAATGAACAATAAATAGAGTGAATGAACAGATGAAGGAAAAAAAAAGTGACTAAAACAGCAGCAAAATGAATGAATAAACAATTCATGAAGAGAAGAAGATATTAACAAACAGCATCTTTGACATACTACGTACATCACATTCAATCAAAGTATCTGAGCTTCTCTTCACATTAAATTTACTCATTCTCTGTCGACAAACTCCACTTCTCTCAGATGTTTCTCCTTAAGACAAAAATGGAAAAAAGGTTTCTACTTAAAGCCAAAAAAGTAATAGAGAAGCCTATTTAGCCTCATAAAAGAGCAACCTCCGAGCAATAACATTTTCCTCTGAGCTGCATGCTTCTGATGAAGCCAAGAGAAACGTTCTGCGCTCAGCATTAGCTGATCTGGCTGCTGCTGTCAGTGTAAGCCACAAACAACATATATCTACAAACTTCAGCTCCGGCGAGCCAAAAACACAGCCGAACAACAAAAAACAAATAAAACCCCTGCCAGAGGGAGCGCGAAAGCCACGTTTCACAGATGAGCGTAATTCCGATGTGGCTTTTAACACCGAAACCACATAAAAAGACAGTGGAGGTGAACGGGTCGATGGCTGTGTTACAATCATTTGAAAACACTCCCGAGTTCACAGCTTTGCAATGCATCACGTTGCTCATTAGCATGCATGCGGTACGACCCCACAGAAATCAATAAATCACCAACACTCGCGCGGCACGCTCTTCCCTCGGAGTACTTATTATTGATCATAAACGAAGCAAAAATGGAGCTGCAGCTCAGAGAACCACATTACTTATCTCTGCTTCAAACGAACAAGTTCATAGACGAGAGGAGACAGCCGGATAGAGACGGCCGGGGCATTTCTATAACGAGCAGCAGGAGGCAACAAAAGAGTTTCCAGAGTTTGCAGGTCACTTCTGAATGCATAACTCAACGAACAAGGGAGCGATCGAATTAGCAATACAATGAACGTTCTAATAGAGCAAAACAATTAACAAATTAACAAACTAACAACCAATATCTTAGAAATGGTAGGCTGCCTGTCTAAAAAACACAATAAACCTGACTACAAAGCGGCTTTGACTAATTAAACCCGTTTTAAAACAAACACGGAGCAAATGATACATAAAGAAACAACAGAATGAGTGAATGAATTAAAAACAAACTAATAAAAAAAGATAATAAACATGACTTTGACCAACTCAGGCCATTTTAAATGGATTAATGAACAAGTGAACAATACAATGACTACAACTGATCAAAACAACTGAGCAAATGAACAACAGAATATGAACGAATGAATTGAGTGACCAACTAAATTAACAATAGTATAAATCAATAACCTAATGAGCAATAGAATAAATAAACAAAGGGACAATAGAATGATTGGATGAATGAACGAACAAATGAACGATACAATGAATAAATGAACACACAATAGAATGAATGAACAGACAATAAAATAAATGAATAAGCGAACAAATGAACAATAGAATATGCCAATGAACTAATAAACAACAGAATGAATGAATGAACGAACAAATAGCACCACAAATAAGCAAATGAACCACAGAACGAAGAGTAGAATGAATGAATGATTGAATGAACAACAGAATGAATCAATGAACAAACAACTGATTGAACAAACAATAGAATGAATGAATGAATGAATGAATGAATGAACGAACAACAGAACAAACAAACCAATCATAGAATCAATGAACAAATGAACAATAGAATAAACTAACTAAAGAAGGAAAGAACAAGCGAACAAATGAATGAACACTATATTAAACTCATGAACAGTAGAATGAATAAACAACAGAATGAATTAACCAAGAACAGAATGAAAAATGAATCTTTAAAACCTACAGCCAAAGTGACAATAAAGCTGACTCTGACTTGAGCTAAATCAGTATGAGCCAGCACTCCCAGCATCTCGCACACTCTTGAGAGGAGCACAAATAGGCCATCTGCAGGAGAAAACACGAGGATGGACACCTGCAAACCTCGCTGGACTCCCTTACTCAAGCCTCTTGGGTTTCACATTCTTGCCCTTTTCTTGTTGTTTGGTAAAAAAAAACCCATCTCTTTTTACTCAGCGGGGTGCGAGGCACAGACCGAACTAATGAAAAGGCTGGAGGAACGAGGGAGAGATGGAGATGGAAGTGGAGAAGAGAGACGAGATGTCTCCAGAAGAGCAGCACATGAAAGCAGAGGCGTGCTGGTTCTCCAGATCACTCTCCCAGTCACTTACCGCCGCTGGAAATTACTGCTGACTCTAATTAGTTATTTAGACACCACGTACAGCATGCAGCCGGTATACTTCTGAAGATATACAGAGGAAATGTACAGTGCCTCAGGTTTCCGTTCGCTCGCTTTCTTCCAGACGGGCTGCTTCCGTGCATTTGCAATTCCCTATTGATAATCAGCTCATCTCTCAATACCGGATCAACCGGCCGCTCTCACGTTTTCGTTCATAAATTACTATTCGTAACGACCAGGATTTCCATATTATGCTAATAGCAGCCTACAATGTCATTAAATAAAGCTGTTAAGGAATTAATATGATTACAGAGGCTTTTAATGATGCATAGCAGGAAAACGGCTTGTATTTTTCATAATGCTTATTCTGAGATCGGCGTGATGATCTGCTCTGCCACTCTCTCGCCGCCAGCTTCATCAGCATGCTGTCAGTCAAACGCTCCACCGTGTCACTTCACGCCGCGGCTTATGTAGCAGCCTACGCATGACAAACTCTCCGAAAATTATTACTGACATGCGAAGAAAGAAAAGCCGTTCCGGAGGCATCAGGCACAGAGTTCTCTGATGTGATACAGAAAAAAATATATACTGAAAAATGAAACGCTGCCCCCCGAAAAACTCCTACAGAGTGTTACGTGATCGTTTCGCTTCTGGATGTGTTAGCAATCACATACCACGGTAAAATCATGGTTTTGGGGACAAGAACCATGGTAATGCTGCAGTGTTCAAGAATCTAGTATGATTTGGTGCCTAAAAGCAATAATATTGTAGTTTATTAAAAATAGAACAAAAAAAAAACAACTGCGTTACTTGAAATGAAATAATATGGTAACTACAATACCATAAACAAGTAACTATCATTGCTACATTTGTCATATATATTGCTACATATTTGCTAAATTGCTACATATATATATTTATTTATTTATAGAATTTAAATTATTTAAAAAAAACGTTAAGACAACAAAAATGCAACAAAACTTACAAAAATAGACAAATAAAATGTAAAGTATAAAATAAAAACTTATTCAAAATAATAATAATAATCACTTTGAACAACTGCAAAGAGGAAAACAGTTATTGTTATTTTAGTATTATTCATGTATTACAGTATTTATTAGGTTTACATTTTTAGATTCATTGTGCATTTGTAATTTTTATTATATTTATTATAGCTTTATTATATATTATAACTCCTATTTATTAATTGATATTTTTATTTTGCAACTTCAAGTTAAACATCTTATTTACTTTTATTGACAAGGCAAAATCCCTATTTTCTTAATTGCCATGTACATAGAATTTTATTTCAGATTTATTTAAATTAACATTATTATCTTCAATAGTTTTAGTTAACAATAATTGGAACACATTAAAATGTATAGTTTCAGCATTTGTAGCTGTATTTTGATTTTACAAACTCATTAACAGGACAAACGTGTTGTAAAGGTGAAGTGTGCAACTAGTGGAAACAGCTGGAACTGCACTGGGTCTGTTTGAGTTGGGCTGAACACAATAGCAGCGAGAGAGGTGTATCATCTCTCCTGCAGATATTCAGATTTCAGAAGAGCTTCACATTAGTGGCGTCTGGGTTAACAGACATCTCACTGAGCGTGCCCACCTGTGCGTGTGGCACTGTCATCTGTCTGGCAGCTGGTGGCTCTTTTCCTCAGGCGGCTTTGCCTAATGGTTCCTCCTCTCCCTTCTGTGGGCCGTTAGACGGTCGGCCACTTAACCCTGCCAGCATGTAGGGCTCAAACAGCATCTTACCAGCTCGCATTTGCGCTCTAACAATAAATGATTCATGAGATAACCGGGCCAAAATAAACAAAGGCATTTCAGCCCTTTTCACCCCGAGACTCTCCCTTCTTTAGGCTAATCCGCAGGGTAAGGGCTCTTCAGGTCGGCGGTAATGATACGACGGATCTGCTGCTCTGAACTCTTTCTCACAGCTACCAATCACCGGAGACAGCGTACAATTACTTCACAGACGGGACATTTAAAGAATTACAATCCCGGCCTCACGCAGCCACAAGAAAAGCACACAAAAGCAAATGGCGGTTGAGCTTTTCTTGGACTTTCCATGACTTCAGACATTAAAGGAATGTTCCATATTCAAAACAGCATTTGTTTTTACAATGTTGATCATCACCGCAGATAATCAATCCTGTCTTTCTGCTCTACTAAGGTTACAAAAAGCAGGATTCTATTTGGCAGTGAGAAAGTAATGCAATAAATTTGACTAAAATATTAAGGGTGATAAAATATATTTTGTTCATGATAAAAGTCATTTTACATGTCTTTTTTTTATTGCCTTGAAATATAATAAAGCAACATTAATATTTTATAAATAAAATCATATTATAAATAAAAAATATATATATTACTCATACTTTGTAAATAAAGTTCCAGAAATCACTTCCACTAAAAAGTACATGATATTTGATTTTAATTTTATTTATGTATATGATTATATTTGCTTTTTTTAATTAAAATATATTTATAAATATATATAAATAAAAATACATTGTGCATATACATACATAAAATATATATATATATATATATATATACATATACATATACATACACACACACACACACACACATTACATAAATATATTCATATATTCACAAGCTATAATATAATATCATAGAAAAAAGCCACCACAAAGGCTGCTTATAAGTTCACACTAGAGACTCATTACTCTAAAAGTGGAAAGAAACATTAAAAGGGATTACAACATCCGGCCTGCCGCTGTATAAAGATACATTATATTGAATAATAATGTATATTCGACACACACAGAAGATGACGGACACATGCATGGATTTTTCTGTGCGTTTGAAATATTAATGGCCAATATTAGCCATCTTTGTCACTTCAATCACAGCTGAGGCTCCTGAAGGTGCTAATGGAAGCAGAGTGGCGGGGTCGGGTGAGCTTTACGGTCTGGACTGATGACTTCATATAGGGCCATGAGAACAGCACCCTACCAGAGCCCTGTGTGTCACCGAGGGCCTGTGGTTGACGCCCTTCGGGCCCCGCGCTGACTTTGATGTGAATGTAAAGTGACCTGCTGGTGTTCAGCGGCGGCCCGCCCTCATAGCTCTGGCTCTGCAGCGCCCGAGAACGTCACACATCATCAAGAACAACACCGAGATTGTGCCGTTTTGTATACACTCATTCAGGGCCTAACATTAACACTAGTAAAGCGTCAAACACGACTACAAATCTGGGTTGGCATATTAAATAATGAATGGTTCAATTAATTTTATTTATTTATTTCAAAAGTTCAATATAACAATAATCATCAATGAACCATATTTAAAATAATAAAATACAAGTTAAATATTATTACAGTGATATTTTTTGATTTATACAATTTTTATAATTTTATATTATTTGTAAAAATTAGTTGAAAATATATATCAACAGTATTACAATATGATTGTTATATTGATCTATAATATTATTAACTAAAATAAATAATGTATTGTGTAAATTGTATAAATAAGGTCTTCACTCATTACATCCATTGTGCAAATGTGATTTAGTCAAAAAAAAAAAAAAGGAGTTGACACCTCCTCTAATTAATCAAAACTCCACTTTGTAAAATATCAAAAGAAAAAAAAATAAAATAAATGACAATTAATAACTAAACCCCATTTTGGCACATTTGCATTTATTGCTATATTGTGAGATGTACAGTATTACAGTACAGTACATAACTACACCAAACGGTCAGGTCAGGACATGTGAGAGTTTTTGACGGAAACCCTCTGATTGGTTGATTTAGCGTGTCACATGACCGTGTGGGCGGGGTGTGAGGAGAGGCACTGCACATCCCCAAGGCCCTGCGTTTCAGAGTTCACGTAATCCTGCTGGATTTAAGGGTTTCGCCGAGCTCTTTCTTGCTAAAACTCTTTTTTTTTTTTTGCCTATCATGCCCTCCATCGCTCTCCTCAACTTCCCCCGAACGGATTCCTATTCATTATTCACTCTCACACGCGGTCGCTGGCCTTTCCGTGCGCCTCCCCGTCACTCTCCTGCAGATCAAAATTCTGCACAGGTTCCAGGAGGTTCTGGCACACAGACCGCTATTTGAAGGGGAATTCTGGGGTTACGGCTTTCAAATAAACACACCTTTATCCCTTAATCTGCTTTTAGATTCTGTTTCAATTCTGAAGTAGCATTATTCTCGACGTTCAAAGGCAGACGTCTGACAACATCACACTCGTGAAACATAATTGATAATCACCAGTGACAACCTACACTACTGGCATGATTATGAATTTTTAACACATCTGGAATAGTCTCTTCTGCACACCAAGACAGCATTAATGTGATCACAAATACAGTAAAAATTGTGAAATATTATTTGAATTTTAAATCAATTGTAATTTATTTTAGTTTTCAAAGCTGAATTTTTTCATTTTCAATCTTCAGTGTCACGTGATCCTTTTTTCTGGTTTCTGATTATTAAGCATGCTAAAAAACATATTAGTGAAACCCATGATACACTACCATGCAAAAGTCTTGGGTATGTAAGAAAAAAAATACTTTTATTTATTGGGGATGCATAAAGACATTTATAATTTCTATTTCAAATACATGCTGTTCTTTTGAACTTCCTTTTCATCTGTGAATGCTGAAAATGAAAATGTAATCACAGTTTTCACAATTGTTCTAAACATTGATATTAATAAAAAAATAAAAAAAATAAAAAAAAAACAGCAAAACAGAATGATTTCTGAAAGATCATGTGGCACTGAAGACTGGAATAATGATGCTGAAAATCCAGCTTTAATCACTAAAATAAATGACATTTCACTGCATGTTCACATAATAAATGGTTCATTTAAAATCTAATAATATTTCAGTATTTTTACTGTATTTTTGATGAAAAAACCGCACTCTTGGTGAGCAGGAGCGAGATCTTTGACTGGTAATGTTTGTGTGCACGTGTGTGAGGGTGATGCCTGCAGGGGTCCTGTCTTTTACAGACCTCTCTCACCTCATCCACGTTTAAGTGCATTAATATTGCACCAGGCCTGGTGGCGAGGTTAAATGGCCGCCCATCTGAGAGAGAAGGGAGGGGGAATATGTCAGATGGAATATTTTCCTGGCCGATTCGGTGAAAGCAGCACATTCAATCTGAGCTGCCACATCGGAGGACGCCACATGAGTCATTTACAGGAAATATAATCTGTCTCCTTCCCTCCATTAGCAACACATATGTGCTGCCTCTCCATTAGCAACACAACAAATTCTCATATTTACTTCTTCACGCCGTAGACGCTGCTGAGACACGCTGCCCTGAAACACCTTGAAGCTTTATGTAAACATTACGGCTAATCATCACGGGAAATATCAACCTTCCACAGGATTTCATCTCCATGTTAATTATGTTGAAACAACGCCGCTTTTTGACAGGAAGGAAGGAAACGATGCAAAATAATTGCAGATGAATTGGCAGCATTGTGCAGCACCTTCTCAGCATTACGGTGTAATCTTTCCCAGCGAGAATCAAAGGACGTGTTTGACATGTTTAATTTCTGTCAGGTTCGTTCGCATACATTCTCGGGGCCAGTGAGCTTTCGTCTGCGCTGTCGGAGACGAATACCTTCGTTCATCCGCATTCCTGCACGCACGCGACAGAAAGACTGCTAATTATATATCGGTTTAGACCGATGAAATCAAAACTTGTGACAAGACTGCTATGATTTTTAAAACATGTGTTTAAACAGTGCACACAAAGACACGAAGGGTAGTCTACTTTTGTTAAAAGGCAAAAATCAAGAACTTATACAGCTATTCGGGATGGAAAGTTGTTGATGTGAGTAATATCTGGCAAATGATCATGTACAACTAGGAATGTCAGTTTCCACAATCGATCGTCGTTTAAATAAATCGATTAATCGTTAACCTTAATACTAAAAAAACCATCTATTGCAGCGGCATCTATAGGCATGCGCAAATAGCTCTCCAAATGGCAGCTTCCTCAGCTGAATGAAAGGGTTTTAGGAGACGCACCTCTTTAAAGGGTTTCCTGGCACTCCTTCTTTTTAAACATCATAGCAATGATTGCAATTTACATGATCGGGATTTAAAATAAATTTTAAATTTTAGAGCATTTCAGATGAGAGACGAGCTCCCCCCGAAGGCGGGTAGTAAGGTAGCTTGGCCAGACTAAGCTCCTATGAGTTTAAGAGTCGCAGTTTTGCTTATGAGTTTTGCTGGATGGTTAAGAATCTAAAAATCTTCGGGGGTTTTTTCCAGTCTCACTCTCCAGATTCTCAGGTTTATTTCATTTTGTTGTACATTTTTTACATAATGTGGTAAACTGTAAATGTTAACCATTGACATCCCTATGTACAACATTGCATGGCCTTTCTGTTTATTAACAAATGTTGTTTCTACTGCATCATTTTGTTGTGGAATACACTTATATTCATCAAGGATGCATTAAATTGATCAAAAGTGTCAGTAAAGACTACAAAAATCTCAAATATCAAATGTTTTCAGCACTGATAATAATCAGAAATGTTTGTTAAGCAGTAAACCAGTATATTAGAATGATTTCTGAAGGATCATGTGACGCTGAAGTAATGATGCTTGAAGTGCAGCTTTGATCACAGCAATAAAGTATATATTCACATAGAAAACAGCTGTTTGCAGTGTAATAATGTTTTACTGTTTTCATTGTGTTTTCAGTTTAATAAATGCACAGCACCTGAGCAGCCGTTCAGAACAGAAAAGCACAGATAAATAACTGTTGATATTATCCAGCGAATGATCAAGTACAACACTGCATGACCTTTCAAAGTGTGTAATTCTCTAAAAAATCCCTACCCGCTGTGCATCGTCCACAATGTGAGAGCCATTATGCTGCGTTGCATTTTAAATCAGATCCATACCCAGTAATTACATTCATGACAAAGACATTTTCTTGAATCCGCAAAGACAAAAGCACCAGAGAAAGAGAGAAAAGGTGGATTTTACCGGCCCTTATGAGACTGACAACAGCGAGGTCACCGGGAGGTTATGCAAACCGAACAAAACACTGAAAAATTAAAGGCGTGAGCTCAAGAAAGCGGCACTCAGAGCACAAGTGGCATGACCGCTGAGAAGATCTGTGAAGAGAGGCCCGTCGGGAATCCAATGCAGCACCTCACATCTTCCTCAAGCAGCTCGCAAGACATTAAACGTCTGACTAGACAAAATGACTGAACGCAGAGAGTAGGGGTTAACAGTGGAGCGGGTGGCCGTAATCCATTTACAGTGAGTTAGCAAGCGCTGGAGTGAGAGGTGAGCGGATGACATTCATTCGGGGTCACACCGATGGACTTTCAGGTCCATTTGTCTGCGGTGTTAGACAGATAATTAACAGCACTGTCAGTGCGCACCACTGCTCCAGCAGAAGACCTGCAGGTGTATTAAAACCAGCTGATTGGCTGTGTTTACAAGTGCTTTACGTGCTAGATAATGCTCTGATAGTGCGTTTGATGGATATGAACGAGCAAATGGGAATTAAGGGAAACGCTTGCCTTGTAAGCCTGAATTAAATTGGCCACAATATACAGGAAGTTGAATTGGAATGCTTCCACCTTGATCTGCATAAGCCAATTCATTCAATAAGATGAAATAAACTAAATAAATACAAATCTATATAGGAACTCAAAGGCTTTTATAGCTTTTTTTTTTTTTCAAAAGCTCAAAACGTTTACAGCATATCATGGAACGTTTTCAAGTTAAAAGAAATTAATTGTACTTTGCTACATTCAAACAGTGCATTTTTGCATCCTATTTACAAGAATTGAACTGAAATTTAATGTTGCTCAACACTGAAGTGGCACAGGAATATTAATATGATCACAATAAAACAAAAGTCACATCTAGTCAACTAATATGGGCTTTTTCAATTGCCAATGGATGCCCATTATCATAATTCTGGACTACAAATAAGGGCATGCAAACCTTATTTTTCATCCAAGCAATTATAGTTATAGACCAATGGAAAAATAAAAAACAGCACTTCTTATACTAAAAAATAACTCTGCAGTGAAAAAATGGGCCATGATGGTGAACAAAAACAATCCAAATCAATTAATTTTCTGGCATTTGATTAAATAGAGTGTGGAAATAAATATCAGATGCTGGAAAGCTCGTCTGTTCTGCTCTGAAATGCCACACACGGAAACATACAGGTACATGGATTAAAGGTTGCTGCGGGGTGAAGTCGTTCTGTCTAGTCGTGCTCTCTATTACATTTCCCTCTGATTCAAAAGGCAATTCACGCCTCTCACACCGCCGCATTTACATTCCCACATCATCACCGGCTCGACAAGTGCCGCACATACAAAATGCATGGTCATAGTAGCAATAAGCAATGGAGGGGAGGAAAACATAATAAAAAATAATATCACAGGCGATAATGCAATTACTGAGAATAACTGAGACCAGAGGCTGTGAGAACACCCATACTTCTGTTTCTCCACCTACCAACAGGTTTTAATGCATTTGAGAGCCACACAGAGTGAAATCCAACATTTCCCCAACAATCACACCAGAGAGATGGCTTCTGATTATTGGGATGTGAGAAATGCCTGTTTATGTGTCGTGAAATGAGTCTCTTTCATACCTGCTTCCGGTAGCGGTTGGTCGCACTGCAATCAGCTTTGCTCGTGTTGATTCATTTCATCTCTGACATTTCACTCGAAAAGAATGGACAGCAATGAAAACAAAAGCTAAAGTCTGCCTGATGTTTCTCAAAAAACAAGCAACCTCAGTGGAGCCACCACACATTTCAAAAGAGATCAACAGTGTTGATTTGCAAAGATTCTGAAATCAAACTTTCTTCATAACAAGATCAAACCACCAGAGCTGTTCTACATTTCATTTCACAGCTCGATACTCTTACTAGGTGACAACTACTGACTCATGTGTGTCTATTTTTATTTCTATTTCTATAACTTGAGGAGAAACATCCAAGAAAAGCCGATAAAAAAACGTAATGAAGAACACCATTAAGCTAAGAAAGAACCATCTCTGAGGAATGAAATGTTCCTCTGTTGTCTCTGATTACATGAAGGAAGTATTTCAGGAACTCATAATGACATGGAAGAACTGATGAAGAGAGACAGCACTGTCTCTTCAATTTCCACCTCAGTGTTAATAGAGAAGGCAATAACAAAGCCAAAATCTGCATAAAGAGGCTAGATCATACTTGCGTTTATTGGTAATGAATAACTACATGGGTAATTCACTTCCATATAAATCGCTGTTCACCTGGGAATCTCAAATTTACCCTCCAGCTGTCTTCAACCTTACAAAACAGCATACGCCTGCAGCTCAGCTTTTTTGGACTTGGCACTCAGAAGAGGAGATAAACTCGGAAAATAAACACACACACACAACGGTAGAGCAGGCGCTGCTGACAGGAAATGCCTCCAAACACCAGGCCTTAAGGAAAAAAAACCCAAAAGACCAATAAAAAAGCATGAAGGAACGTAAAGAAAGGGCAGCCTGCCCTCTATTGTTCTGTGAGAAGAGTCTTTGAAGGACTCTTTCATGTGGCCCCGGGGCCTCTGCTCGATCCCGCTCCTTCCTCTAGCAGCTGGGGTGCAGGCGGGCCCCAGGGCAACAGAATCCACTGCACCGCTGCTCGGCAGCAGGGAGGCCCGAGCTGATTTTCTCATGCCAACTGTTGGCTGTGGGTTAATACCGTGAGTGAAGAGTCTGCCCCCGCTGAGCAAATGAAAGCCTGTGTGTGCTGTAGGCTGGATGTTTCTCTGCCACACCGCAGGGGGCGTTCCGCCATTCAGACCAAGCCTGGGGCAAGTCATCCGTCTTCGGGGTAACGGGGCTCTCGCTCGCCCCTTCCCTTCCCGAGTGGCCGGTTTTCCGTCTGGAATGCACCTCCCTGTAGTGCGGCTTGAAAGCATTCTTATCACTCCCCCGTCATCAGGGTTTATTTAATAGCTATCACAATAAAGTCAACAACAGGCCTGAGTAAGGGGCCTCTCCAGACCCGCCCCGGTGTGATGAATTGAGCCCATCAGGCAGGCCAGCTGCCCCGGAGGTTAGCGGGCTGCCCCTACCGACGCTCAGGCCAGGACTGGAAGAAGAAAACAGGACGAGTGAGGCACATTTGTGACGGCATGCCAAAGCGCACACTGGGCCGATAGAGTTCGTCCAATATTTTCACAGTGGCGACCCAGAGAAGGAGCCAGCGACATGCAGCGCAATATGGACACACTTGTGCCCGTGTCCGTCCCCATTCATGATTCGAGAGACTGGCTTAACGACAACTGCTGAAATACGGCACTGTTAATGGAGCTTTAGCCATTATCTATTTGGTAGCCGAGCAGAGCTGAAGCTCATTCCTCATCCTTATCTGCGCTCCTTAAAAAGATGTAGGTGCCATAATCACCGTGCTCTCCCGCTGCTGAAGTCCGCTGGCCGGCGCATATAATGAGCAATAACCGGTGAAAAATGGTTTCTGAAAAAGACCCTTTGATTTGCCTATAACCTGCGAGCGCAATTCATTAAAAAGGAAATCAAGAGCGAGCCTCACAAATAAGCCTGTGCCCGAAAGCTGACCTTGATGCGGTTAACTTTCCCCCGCCGCGACCGGGAACAGGACATATGTGATCCTCACCTCTGCCAGCTCACCTACAGGCCAACAATACACCTGCCCCCGCATTCACACCTGCAATGATTATACCACGGCTGGAGGAGTGTGATATCGAGAGCGTGGAGAGGAAGAAAGGCAGAAAAAGATAGCGAGAGGGAAAAAAAAAAAACGGATGATTTAAGGTCTCTCAAGTAAGCACTTTCCCCTCGTACCCTCTTTTCTTACCTCCATCCTCTTTTTCTCTGCCGTCTTATTCTCTGTCTCCCTTTTAAAGATGATGAATGGCACAGCGGTGAGAGGCTATTAATCAGGGCGCTGTTGTTGAAGAGGTTCTGATAGGGCTTAACATCGCCCCGGTGTTGAGGAGGAAAATATGGTACGGTCTGGACACATGGCACATGGGCCTTTTACAATAAGGGTGGCACAGAAAACACTCCAAATCCTGTCTACATAAGCACACTAGGCATTTATCTGCACAGCAATAGAAACAGCCATAGCAAACAGGTCAGACTATGCTCCCTCGTCGACTAGAACCAGGCAGAATGTGCTGATACTGAGAGGGGAAATCAGTTGTGTTAAATTGGTATACAAAAGCATTCTCCAATTACATTTAATGAAGCATGATTTCCATGGAAGCAGATGATATTTCTTTTCTCTAGCCACTAGAAAGTGACCAGGAATGAATAACTTTGTCTTATTAGCATGGGGCTTCCATTTCCATATAATTAGCATATGCTGGCTACATTTATCTGGGGAGGGAAAACTTCTGCAAACTTTCTCTGACTAACTGAAAAGGGATGCAACACAGCAAACATTTGCTAGAGATGAAAAAAGTACTGCAGAAAAAAAAAAAAAAGATCCTGGAGCATAAGAGAGAAGCCAGCTGGGATCACAGACGTTGAATATTTCCTTTACTGGTCAGTTAATTTAGAGCTGATCAAAGCTGCCCTGCCCCGGAGACACTGGCGGGTAAACAGGTCGGGTTATCAAAGCAGACCTCCTCATTCACAGGGACTTGAATATAAGACCACCACCGCAGGGGCAGAGACCGCGGCAGCCGCTGGAGAGGGTTCAAGCCTGGCGAAGCTCCTGTGATCAGAGACGAGCTGGTGAAGAGCTGCCAGGCTAGACAGAAAGCAGAACCACACACCACTGGAAAAGTATCTGCCAAAGACATGAGCGAATTTTTGTGGTAAGCGTTCAAGAATCAGGAAATTCCCAGCATCCTCTCGCTGCCATATGGGGTTTGGGTGGCCTTGAACGCTCCGTGTGAATAGCTGCATTGTTGCTCTGAGCTTTCAATGGGCTGTAGATCACGGAACGGAAGAACAATGGAATGAATCAAGCAAAGACCTCTGTACGGTCAAGTGAGGCCCATCTGAGAAAAAGCACAGCAGGTAGATGTATGATTTAGCACGGAGGAATAACTCATCAGACAATAGCAGGGCCCTATGATTTCAACACACAGACACAACCGTGGAATTCAGTTACTGAATCTATTGCAAAAATGTATGGATTACTATATCAAAAGTAAGTCTGTACGCTTCAATTAAATGGCCAAATTAAACTTTTTTTAAACTAACTAAACTTTTATCCCCTTTCTTAATATAAAAATGAGGTTTTCTTTCATTTTCATGCATTAATAAATAAATAAATAAAGGTTTTATGCCTTTGTTTGATAACTAGAAAAATTGAAATACACAACACAATTTAAAAAATGCTTTACAAGGCTATTATAAAAAGATGTGTTAATAAATTAAGTTGCTTTTATGCATTCAAATTAGATGTTAAAACACAAAATATGGTAACAATAAATCATAAAATGAGAAAATAAAAACATTTGATAAGGTTATTGTAAGAATAAATCTTTAATAAATTACGCTGATTTTATGCATTTAAATGATGCTAAAACACAGAATAGGGTAACAATAAAACAGAATATAAATAAAACATTTCAAGACCCTTAACATCATTTTTGTTGCTTTTTTAATATGTATATTAAATACATTTAATATGCTTTTTGAATAGTGCTGTCAAACAATTAATTGCGATTAATCGCATCAAAAATAAATGTTTATATATATATATATATATATATATACACACACACATATACACACACACACACAAAACATGTGTTTATATATTAAATATATTTCTGTATAATATTTAAAAAATAATATTTACATATACACTGATATAATTATTTTCGAAATATATACAGTATGTGTGTGTGTTTACAAATCCATAATAAATATACACAACACACACACACACAACATTTCTTATGTAAACAAAAACTCTTACTGACTAATCACAATTAATCGTTTACAGCACTATTTTTTTATAATATTAAAATACATTAAATCATTAAAAAGGAGTAAAAAATTTTAATGAAAGAAAAAAAAAAACAGAATTCAGAACAATTATAATAATAATAAATAATATAAAACACATTTCACATAGGGCCCTACAATAGGTGTATCCCAGACTCTCAGCTGTGATTGACTGATGGGAGGAGTGGTGGGAGTCTGAAGTGAGGTGACACGGATTTCACGGATTTCATTTCCTCTCGCTCTGTTCAATCATTTAGCGGCGCGCGTTCCAAAAGGTGAGCGAGCGTCTCGGGTTCCGCATGCAGATGAGGCAGAGGGGTTCAGCCAGAGGGGAGCGAGCTGGATTGGGGACTGAACGGAGGTTAACCGCTCACTGTTTCAAATCAGTCACTCTCCATTCACCGGGTCCCCGCTCGGGTTTCTAGCGTCGCGGAAAAGAGGGGGAAAATGTCTAAAATTACAAACTCCCCTCTGTTCATCACAGTTTGATGTACTATTAAAAGTGCAGCTATTTCGAGAGGGAAGTTCCCAGAACTTCTCAAAGAGGGAGGTGAAAATCTCTCCAAAGGTGTAATCAGAGGCAGAAATGAGAGGGTTTAAGTCAAACTCGAGTTGTATTTTTCTTTTTTCGACTTTTAGCAGCTTAACGACCTCAAAGCAGCCTCTTCCTTTGTCGTGTTCCTCAAAGCCGTTTAACCGCCCAAGTGTGGCGTGGTGTAAATATCAGCAATAGGAAAACCACAAAAGCAAAGTGTTGTGCACATATCAGCTTCGATTAACTTCAGCAATACCAGCTTGACTCCCAGCGATTATGCTCTGGGTCAAAGGCATAAGAGTCACCGCCCGCCCTTGACCCATCTAGCATGCACGCAACTCAGAGACATCCGCTGCATCCCTGAAGCCAGCCTCTTCACTGAGAGCTCCTGATTGGACGTTTTATCCCCAGAGCAATCACACCCCTGCCAGCATTCTCAAACATCTTTCTCCACAGGAAAACTGGGGCCATGCTAAGGCTCCTTTACCTTAGGATGCGCTCATAATCGGCAAACGCAAAGACTGCAGAATTAGAAAGCTGTCAACTACGATCTATTAACGCTTGGTTAGTCGTTTTGGGTTTAATAGTAAAGACAGAGAAAGGCGTATCAGGCTAATCAGTGCAAACTAATCAAATTAAAACCCAACAGTGTGCAATCTATAAACACAGTGTTTTCGGTCCACAAGATTCTTTGAGGTTCATTCTC
The DNA here is from genome assembly GCA_032359435.1 of Enteromius unitaeniatus. Taxonomy (NCBI): domain Eukaryota; kingdom Metazoa; phylum Chordata; class Actinopteri; order Cypriniformes; family Cyprinidae; genus Enteromius; species Enteromius unitaeniatus. The sequence continues at coordinate 16,828,901 of JAUMHI010000051.1, forward strand.
GAAAAGACAGACAGATTGACTCTGTGTGAATTGGCCATCAAAGGCGCCCCATTGCGACTGAAAATGAAATTCCCATTTAAGCCTTTAATACGTGTCAAAACACATTAACTTGGCCTTAGCTCTCGCAACATCTTGTACTTTAAAAAAGTCAGTGCAAAGTCCAACACTTACAATACACGTAATAAGCGTCCGCTCTCATGGGTCCAGACGTCTAACCGTGGTCCAAACTAACAATGTCATCTCCGAAGATGATGGCCTAATATCAGCACAGCACATTAAATCACACAGGCAATGGAGTTTAACAGTGTCAGACAGAGTAAACGTTACAGCGCTCTCGCCTGCGCAACCAGAGCAAATAGGTAAATGGTTGGTGCTAATTACAGCTGACAGATCACTGGAGTGTGTTTCAGAGAAGACCAAAGGGTCAGGATGAGGTACAGAAACACAAATTGATGAAAACACACACACATAGCATTCAGAAACACATCGATAATGCTTATTCTGTGGTCTGGGGACATGCATGGCAGAGTTTAAATAACTTTAATGAACCTTATCTGGTCAGAATTGGAAATAGAAGCCCACACAGGGCAGCATTTATCAAGCAGACTTAGCCCCAGACAGATATTTAAAACTGACTCTCAAGCTGTGTACTTCTACAGAACTTCTAAGGCAGCAAGGAAAATTACTGGATTGTAACTGTACTGTGAATGCTGTACAGAATTGTGCACAAATGACTGACTTGGCAGAGCAACACAAAATAATCAGACGGGGAACTGGACTCACAATTGATTTTAGCATATCCACTTTTAATTAGACTATTCTGAAATTTTTCTGCTTTCTTTTTTTTTCCACTGAGCTCTGCGTTTTGCGCTTGCTGACTAAGAGTTTGGCCAAAAAAGGAGATAAACCAAAAGGCATTGCAATTAATGTGCCTAGCTTTTAAAAAATAGCCAGCACAATACCTTAAAATGCTGTCTAAGTAGGTAGCTTGCTCTGTTTTCTGTGTCATAGGACGGCAGGGGTTCTGTCTCGGTCCTGTTGTTTTTTTATGAGAGCACTCTGGAGCGTCACACCATTTGTCTCCCAGTTGCTTCCAGGAAGCAGTTTATAAATACACTGCTAGTCTTCCCACAATTATTTTATGACATAGTGAGTTTCATGAGACAACTGACAGACTCTAGACGCTCCAACTCGTTTCTCCTTTGTCTCTCTTGGTTTGTTTCCCTAACTCTGAGTTTTTCAGAAGGATTTGAGAGGCTCAACACCAGCACACTGGGAAAGAGTTGCTGCTTTGTGCTGCCGTGTCAAGTGTCTTTCTCTGATGTAATTCTTAAAGGGCAAAAGATAAGGAAAGTTCACTGGAACTGTCTCTCTCTTTCCCTTTCCCACTCGCGATCCTCTCTGCGTCCCTCTGGGCCTATTCGAACAAGCAGCGGTGGAAAGCGGCCTAAAAAAACACGCAGTGGAAAAGGTTTTCAGCAAGTTAATTACAACAGGGTGAGGGTTGTGAAAGGCCGCATTGTTTGTGTCAGGGCCAGTCAGCATCAAAGGACTGATTCAGACGCGTTCAGTGCACCTCAAACCCCGCTGGGTTGGACGTCGTACCACGTTAAACACCGGCCTTAAAGACGCCCTCGTGGCTGTTTGCTGTTTTTCTTCAAAGTGATGAAACAATATTTGGAGTAGCAGAATAAACACGATGAGAGCTAATGGGCCAGAGGGGAGGAAGGGCGTCATGCTGCTCGCTTCGGTCAACGGTGCTCTTGTTTGCTGACCTTCAGGGAGGTTATCTTTAGGTGGACGTTTAGTCTGCTTGCTTCTACCAAACACAAAAGGAGTCCGATGATCAGGAAATGACATCAAGAGCATCCTAAGCTGGAGCTGGCAAACAGTCTGTCGTCTGTGGTTGCATATAGCATGCGAGCCTCCCCGGAGTGGACTGTGGGCAGCGCCATATGTAATGGAAACCAGACTAATGATACAAACAACAAAAACAAAGAGCAGGAAAAAAGCTGAATGTCATTAAAAGATGCATGCTTGTCTATGCTGGGAAAGGGCCTGTTTATGCTCTCGTTTCATTCTAGGGGCAGCAGTTACGTCGTGGAGCACCAGAAACTATGTGAAAACACAGTTGTTCTTGTTTTTCCTCTCGACGTGGCACATTTGCAGGCACGCCGTGCCTCATACTGTGAAAAGCAATTTGTGCATGGAGGGGGTCGTACCTGAGGCCCAATTATGTTATCATAGACAATAGCGGCGGCTGCGGAGAACTTGGAGTTCTTGGGCAAATTGCTCTATGGTGATTCCCTTTCAATTTTCTTGCCTATGATGACCCATTTCCTGTTAAAACGGGAAGTTAAGGCAGGACATAAGCAATAGCTAGTGCTTTTCAGGCAGAATTAGTGGAGGAGATAAAAACCTTTATACGCCACAAACAAGACACAAACGCAAGTCATAGATTTAAATTGGTAATACTTTATTTTAATGGTCACCTTGACTATAAACACCAACATGCATTCTACTGACTTTTTAAAATACAAATGTATAATACAGTTACTTCATACTGTCGCTCAAGTTTTACCAATACAAAACTTATCATTTAACTTTATGTGGAGCACTACTTGTGCAGAATGCACATTTCTTAAAATTAAACCTAAAATGCGCTTTAACCTCGCTACTGATGAAGATTGTATGATCTTTAAATAATAGTATACTTGCAATAGCTCAACTTTAGTACAATCAGACATATTTCAGTAAATCTTTAGTTGGACTTCTTGCACAATTAAATTGCATTAAGCACAAAATCAATTGTTCCAATTTGGCAGACTTTACTAAAAGTACTGCAGGGTATTTTTATTAAGTACATAATATATAAATGTATTTGTAGCATACTGAGAATGAAATGAACGTATACATTTTAGTATTTTTTTCACTAGGTTACAAGTAACTTTGCAAGTAGATGACAATTTGCAAAGGAATGTAAAATTTTCAAACACCATGAAGTACTTTTGGAAACATTGCAAGGTTTTTGGGAAACTTTTGGAAAGTTTCAGGAACATTTTTTTTTTACACCGCTCTGCCGCCCTAATTCTAGTAACCCTAACCTACCTCTACTTAATAGATGTCAGCCTCAAAGCTACATGCACAAGGTTAAATTGTGTTTTTAAAGATGGTCTGTTAAATAAACTCTTGCTATATTACAAAACAACCCCCCTACACGCCTCGGTCGAAAAACATAAGAGCAGCGGGTCACGACTGAACAGATGTCTGGAATAAGATATGACAGCGGGCTACAAGAACAAAAAGCATTGCATGTTCTGCATCAAACGCACTGCCCGGTGTGTTCTTTAGATGCCACAATCAAAGGACAAATGATTAAACTCGCCGTCGCCCCACTGTGAGCAGGCCCGGGGTGTATTTGGGGATGTAATTACAGGACTGGAGACTGGGTTAGATCATGCCGGAGGAGTTTTCCTCTCTGGCACTCACCTGCATCACATTAGAAGAGATGAGAGAGCGCAGGACAGGGAAATGAAACTGTTTACCCAAGAGTCACTCATCAGTAAATCAATGCTAGAGAGGGCGGCCCATGGGTTCCTACAGGATATCCTGACTGTATAGATACAGGAGCCTGCTGTGTGTGACCTGAGGTGGCTGTTTTTTAATAGGAAAATATACATGCATGCTTATACCTTGTGATAATAGACCACTGCCGTGACTGCCTACTGTTGCAGTGGCCTGGATTTTTAGAAGTATATTCATTTTCCCCATTTGTTTTTTTTTTTGTTTGTTTGAAGGGGAAGGGCAGTTTTATGAAGCATGTTTCCAAATGACTATGTATTCATAACACATGACAAGCAGCATTTTGCTTAAGTTTTAAACAACTAGAATATGATTATTATTCATGGGCATTTCTAAGTACCAATCAATAATGCATTCTTGAATCACACCAATAACCTACAAAGATAAATTACAACTTCTGATTCAATAAAAACAATAGTTTACAAGTAAATAAACAGTGAATAAATTAACTACTAAAGCAAATTTAAAAAGTTGAATAAATAAATAAATATATTTTTTTTTATTTTTAATTCAATCTTAAAAAATAAAATATAAAACAAAAAAATAAATAAATAAATAAAATAAAAAATAAGCAAGTTTAAACAGATTTTTTTGTGAATCCCTGTCCTATAATATAGTGAATTATCATATGTAATCACTTTTCAAAAGTACTTTCTGAATGAACAAACACAACAGCTGTCTTTTGGACATTCTAATGCTAGCAAATATTAGGCAAACGGCAAGTTAAACTTTTTACGATAAGAAAGACTGCAACCACAGCCCTGCATGGATCTTGTTCTCACTCCAACAGCAACTTCTCAGAGATCATTCTAAAGTTGAAATCACTCTGACGTAGGTCTTACAAGTCAAAGTGCTAATTTGAAGGAAAAATCTGGAGCGCTTTAACAAATTAAGCACTCTCATCTTGCATAAATTAGGCAAAATATCTAATGAATAAGCACACGGGCGAGGGCAGCTGACATGTGAAACGTTTTCAACTCAACATCAAGTTTGAATTTAAATGCACGTACAGTATGTGATAAAGCTCTTCCAGCCCGCTCATGACGAGCCAGCTTTAACGCTGCCGTTAATGTGCTTAATTAGCTATCGGGAAACGGAGGCGGCTCAGGAAGGGGCTTTGAATAGGATTACAGGAGACTAACATCACTCAGAAGTGCAGGCGAAAACAAACACGGCTTTGAAGGCAACGTCCGCCGAAAGGGGTCCTGGACTCGGCCGGCGCACCTGACAGAGAGGGACACGGACACCGACAGAATAAACAGCAGGATTAATGTCGTCCCGAGCGGATCTCTCCCACGGATGCTCCCCTTTTCTCCCGCTGAGGGATTATCTGTCAGAGCCCGGCTGAATCACCGCTCTAGACACCCTCGGCTGTCTCTGGTCGTTGGCACGGCTCTCAGTCACAGCGCTCACTGCTTCTTCAGGCCAGATCGGTTTATCATTAACCCGCCCCACCGGTGAGTAATGCGAAGTAGACAAGGACGATGACAAAACGACCTTCTGTCTGTGCGCAAGATGCTCGACCACCCCTACACTGCATATCTGATGACCCCCCATCCCTGACAAATCCGCCCCCGGGGAGCATCCCAGACACGGATACCCCTGTCCGTCGTAATTGATCATGGGACGTCAGCTGGCAGGTAGAGCTGTGAAGAAAGAGGCTGGGGAGATAATGATTTAAGTGACTTTGTAGAGGTCAGAGGTTCGAGACGGAGGTCGCGGGGGACTCTTGTTTGCTTTACTTTGTCAGTGCTTTTGTTCTCTGTGAGTATCGACAAAGAAATTCTGCTGCGGCAGAACTGCGCTTCAGCCCATCATTATAAATCAGCCTGTTAAGAGTTATAAAATTTTAAAGAGCTGCTCTCTGGATTCACTCAGGGGTCTCCATTAAAGAGACTGGAGCGGATGACGGCCAACACGGCAACAAAGCGAGCCACACGTCTCTTTCTGAATTACCTAGCAACTCAAAATACACTCCATTTACTTCCTTAATAAAGCTTCCTGCTATTGTGATTGATTCATCAACGTGTGTTGTTCTAAAGAGAAAAATTGGTCTTCGTAACCTTTTATTGAAATATAACATCTCAATCCACCAGGTCCTATTGGTCTAAATTGGTCATTCTAGGTCTTATAGAGAGGTTTTACAACATACAGTCAATTCCTGATGGATAAAAATCAACATTTGAATATCATGAGCACACCAAATCACAATACAGGAATTAAATGGGTGTGAATACCATTTTAAGGTGGCTAAACATAGCCTTAGAGTCACTTGAAGTGTTACAACATTACTTTTATTGTATGATGTATCATTTAAAAACTTAATTTAAAAAAAATCAAGAGATGAAAATATCGCACTCAATCTCATTTCAATAGTATAAACTAGAAAAAGATGAAGAAAAACTGCATAAAGCTCATTACAGGAACAAAACCAGTTTAAATGTATTTTAAGGTGATTTTAACATCTTAATGGGTATTTTTACAAATGTATGTGGAAGGGTTATTATAGTTAACTAAAACCATTAAAGAACCTTTTTGTTACTTGAAATAAAATCTTAACTAAAACAATAAAAATAAATATTGTATTTTAGCTAATTACCAAAGAAACATCTTCATTTAGTAACTTAAATGACACAAAAAAACACAACAAAATGATTAAAATGAAAAGTAGAAAATATAAAAATCTAAACTATTAATAAAACTATTAACAAAATCGTTAACAGATACTAAAATAACACTTGTGTGTGACCTGAAAGTCCCTGTGAGTGTATTATCATAAATCATACATTTATGACATGTACATTATTTGAAAGATTTAAGATTCAGGAGAGGAAAACAAATCTAATTTCCGTAGGATTAAAATGCACTAAGAACAAAACCCAGGGACTGTTACTGCAGTGTTTGGAGGCGTCCCTAAACTAGCAACCATCTTGGCAAGCTCTGAAAAACTGTAAGGCGAACACGTAACCGGATCTTTGCCACAGCGTTATTTCTCACAGAGAATCTCTCATCTATCGGTCGAATGCATAGTGAGCATCATGTAAAACGAGACGCAACGATCCAGTGATTGCATACCTCCACCCCCCCGCTCGACTCTGTACATACACATTAACCCCATTAAACGCATTCCTCCTTCTACATGCCCAAAACCACTAAAAACACAGAAAACATGAAAAATCTCAGCGTGTGACAAATGCATGGCAGGCTGTAATTTTTTTGCATGATAAAAAAAACTTGCTCAGAGTAAATGCTTGATACTTGTTATGACACATAGCTTTGGATAAAGGTGTCTGCTACGTTCATGCTTTAAATAAAGCACTGCAGCCATTATCTTAGCACTGTAAAACATATTATTTGAAGCTAGAATAAAGGTTACTTATTCATGATTCTTTTATTTATTATAAGCATTTTATTTCAACTAGTTGCCAATGAAACAATTTCGCTTTTTTTTTGTAACTTTAAAATGTTACATTTTTACAAAAAAAAACAAAATTACTAAAACATGAAAGACATGAACATTCAAACCATTGAAACAGCTACAGTTGCTCAATGATACTTGAACACTGAATCACCTTATTTTTAGCGAGGTATAAAAATGACAAAATTTACAAGCAATATATTAAAAAGTTTCAAAGAATCAATTCCTGATGGATAAAAATTAACAATATTGTTTATTATTCATCATCTTACTTCACACATCTCAGGAATAAAATGGGTTGTCAATGGCATTTCATGAAATCTAAATTCAGTTTTTCTACAAAAATGTCATTCATTTCAGTGTGTTACTTGCTATTTTAAATTCACCAGCAATTTCTGCCTCAAAGTCAGTCCTAGAAAGGGTGTTGGACAAAAACTTCAATTATTATCTTTGCAAAGCAATTTTGCTGACACTCAAAATGACACACTTCACCTTTAAGCATACAAACCGCTTTACAAAAAGAGGCAGGAGAGATCTAATGACGTCAAACAGCTATTTTCAAAGTTGGAGGGGGAAAAAAGCCCAGAAAGAAAGAGTCTTTCTCTAAGTAGCAGTGAGAAATGAGAGCAGGAGATTATAAGCCTGGTGTGGTTCTCCGGCATATTCTTGGCTGGAGAATGAAGACAGATAGCAGGCATGAAGGGCTGGAGAAGCTGGAGGGGAGGGAGGAAAGAGAACGACTGAGAAAAACAGGCCACACTGTTGGGCGTGGAGCACAATAGGGATGAAATATGGTGGCGAGCAGAAAGATGCTGATTAGTGGAAGGCTTCCCGGAAAGATCTACCAACCCGAGAAGTGAACTCCCCCTCGCAAAGATGCTTTCCATGGCCGCCTGTGGCTTCGGGGGAGATTTTCGGCCCGCGCTCCATCCTTCTATCCGGATTGGCCCTTAATCTGGGTATCGGGAGCCTTCAGGGCCGCGGAGGCTGCGATTAACGACGGCAGGGAGATTGTATGTTCCTAATAGTTACAGCCTCCAAGTGGTGTAACGCAATTACAGAGGCTGCAGAAGAACAGCTAATGTGCACGCAACGAGCAGCCTGATATGGATCAGCTATTGAGCTGGCTGTTTTTAATTCACTTTCCAGCACAAAAACCGGGGCATTAGTTAGATTAGATGGGCCTCGGACGGGAGGGGCGACTGAGGCCCGGCGGAGGGCAAGTGAATTTGTTTAGTGCCGCCTGTCAATTACCATCTCAAACCTTCTGCTGAACGGTTATTTATCTTCAGAGGTGAGGGGAAGGGAGAAAAGACTCGACAGGACAAAACAAGGCCCGAACGCAATTAATAAAGAGACTGTCCATTGACGAGGGCCACTCACGACCGTAGGCAAAGCCATTTGGGTTATGACCATCAAAATGATGTATGAGGCTACATCCGAAGCTGCCACTTTAATATATTCTGACCGGAGCGGAAAAGTGCAACCGTCCAGGACAATAAGTGGTCTATAAGTGCTTGAAAGGTAGCAAAAGTGTAGCTCAATTATGCATAAATACTAGTTCTGCTTATGGAGAATAATAGTATTGTGTAGGGTTGGGTCAATAGACGATGCCATCGTCCATCGCCGATGGCCGATAGACATCACGATACTGAGCCGGCATCGCAATCCTCCGCCCCAGCAACCGGCTCACGAAAAACACACTTAAATCACACTTTTGTCAGTCGTGGGGCAGGGTTTGGTGTTTTAGTCACCAAAACCCCAACCGCCGCCTACGACAACGATGCCATCGCCCATCGCGATGTTTCACATTAGACATTGTACGATGCCAAATTGGTCAACATCACCCAACCCTAGTACTTTGCAATGTAGATGGATGCAAGGAAGGAAAAGGTCATCATATTAAAATAAAATAAAAATTATACAGTTATAAGAATATTACACAGGATTACTGCAGTTCTTAAGTAAATAATGCAATAGTTTTAAAAGCAATAAAACCACACTATATAGAAATATGTATACAATAATAACAACTTTAATAAGATATTTATTTATAAAAAAATATTATACACATACATATAAAATATATAAATATTTGTAAGATCTGTCTCTCTCTCTTTATATACACATATATGTATATAAAGAGAGAGAGAGCGATATTATAATTTAACTTTTTTTTTTATAATTGCATACATATTTCTATATAATGTTGTTTTACTGCTTTTAATACTATGCCCATTGAGTAATATAAAACCTTATATACAGTATGTGCTTGTACTGTGTTTATTTATTATGTATATACACACAAATACAGTATATATTTTTAAAGACACATCTCTTTACTCTGGCTTACACATAACACACTGATACACATGTATTAATCAAACCCGTTTAAGGATTGTTAGACTGCATTAATTAGATCAGCCAGAACCGGGAACACTCCCCTTAACACACAATGTACTCATTACGTCGTAAAAAGAATGGCATCTATGCTAATATTAGTCTGTCTCTCTTTTATTCTGGATCAGCACAAAGAGATGATCTTCATTGGAGACCAAAACATTTAGATGAGCTCCATGGACAGATCGCTGGATCCAGATGCACACACACTATAAATCCTTACACAATCTAACACAATTGAACTGGAAATTAGGTGCTGGGCGTCCAGCCAGATGAGAACTGGACCCAACTAAGCCTGGTTCTCCCAAGGTTTTTTTCCCCCGGTCTCTAATGGATGAGGTTTTGGTTCCTTGGCGCTGTCACCTCTGGCTTGCTTAGTTGAGGACACCTGATTTCTAGTGATTATCGTTGTTTTTGATTACAGAGACCGTCTCTGCATTTGATAAACAAAGTTTAATCTGGTCATTATACATTATCAAGTAGGAGAACAGAGTATTGGTAATGTTCAGTGCTTTGCTACAATCTGTATTGTTAAAAGTGCTATGTATATGTATGTATATGTAATTTATGTAATTTATGCGGTTACAATGTAGCAGGGAAAATTAGGGACCGCAGCCCACAGAAACGCACAGAAGAGTTGGGCGAGTTTTAGATTCTGCGACCTGCTGAGAGTATAAAAAAAACGAACAAATGATCAAAAAGCGCCACACCGAACAAAGAAACAATGCTGCTAAAATCTGCATATGGCCTACATTTCTTTGTTTTGAGCACACGTTAAAAAGGAAAAAACCTTCATGACTTTATTCTCTCAGAGAAACAATTATTTTATGAGCGTGGAAAACCATTCAGATCCGAAGCAAATGGAAACGCTTGAAACGTTCACCTTCAGGGAGGCTGGGAAAGGCCATGTGAGACCCTAGTTAACAAATCATTATCTGCTTCATCTCTTCCATATCTGCTGAGAAACTCGAACCGGAGCTTTCCTCCCCCCCCTTCACAAAACGCCTCTTACAGCACATTCAGCTGGTTAAATAGAAAAGAAAATGGGGCTACTGTTCACCTACAACCCACAAGCACACATAATCGCAACAATATGGGGGAAAAATCCAGGAACGCCAGCTCAATGATATAAAGTTACTGTGGCTGAGGGGAAAATGCTTTTTATCATTTGCAGATTACACAACACAAGGGACTTTTCTGTAACCCCGAGACCACCAGGACGCAGACAATGAGCGACTGTGACTGATCTGAAGTACACAAATCACAAACTATCCGTCACAGACTCGCAGTACGTCAATGCGCATTTGGCTACTGTGCTCCGGAACCTGAAGAAAGACCAGAGGAAGGTAAAGAGACGGAGATGCGAGGGCAGAGCAGACAGAGCCTCAGGAGCACTTAAGATGAAATGACAGCGCTCAATCTCTGAGAAAGCCTGGTCTTTTATGCATCAGTCTCTGGTTTTTGGTCTAATGGTGACCCTCTCTGAATAGTCAACTCCTTTCTGATAAAAACGGCTCTTGAATGTCACTCATTTCTATTTCACCAGCTGTTTACACTCTGCAGAGTCTGAGCAGAGGTTGTAGAAACTCTATCCTGTCTTCTGTCAGGCCCGGTTGAAAACAAATGAGAGAAAACGCAAGCTAGAAAGTAAATATTCATGCCCATACTTCAAGTGCCTACATCGCTAAAATTCAACCAGTGTGGAAACAACTGCCAGAATGAGAAATCGGCTGAAACCAGACGCAGCCTGTCCCTGCTATTTCTTGCGTTCCTACTAAACACTGCACAAAAGAGATCAGATTTCCACACAAAATCATTTGCACATGACAAGGAGTGGATGAAAAAGGAAACATGCATATGTGCAGGGAGAAAAGCGAGCTTTTGTGCTATTGTTTTACAGACTTGGGGTTTTGATTCCATACACAAATAGGAAGAAAAAGAAACAAGCTGGAGAAGAGGAAACACATATACATACATATATATATATATAATATATGGATATGTATATAAAAACTTTAATATATACATTTCAGGGGTATTTTATTCCACAAATGAATAAATCTTAGACTTAAACAAACATGAATTTTATTTACAAATAAGTTAAATTAAATTTATAGAATATAATACATTTTTGTGAGTATGCTTTTTATTTGCAAACTCAACTATGCCTGGCACTTATATGTGAATCGCATTTGAATGTGCATTTGTAGATCGCTGCATGTATTTGAAACATTTCTAGCATCAAGACTCTAATCCAGCACTAATCCAGAAATGGATGGACTCCACCCACCTTCTACTTAAGCCAATGAGATACCGGCCAGGTGATGCTGACCAATCGTTTCACGTTCTCACTCCAAACAATCACGTTATGTTAGGGATAATGTAGTTATAGGGTCTTGTATCACGCTGAAGGGGCTTATTTCGCGAAAACTACCAGCTGCCTCTGCATTATCCCGCTTATTATATGGCTACTTTTCACATAAGGAAAAAAATTGAACATGAATAAACATTTTATTGGCATATTTGTTTTAAATTAACATTTTCATCCTTCTGCGAAACGATATAGTACCACGTGACTAACATTCAAACATTAGTAAGACAGTTTATAACATCTACATATGAATATATAATAACGCATAGCAGGTGCAGAGAAATGACATAAATCAAAGCACATGGCTTACAGAACGCTGGAAAATACGACAGACAGATGCTTGTCTATAGCCTGCTTCAGTACAAGCTGCCAGAATGAAAGCATAATAATGTTGAAAGCGCCTCTTAACTCGTGTGAATCGCGCTGAAGGATGTCTAATTGCGTCTTTGCATTGACTTAACATGTAAATCACTCGCGCTTAACGCTTCATTTGCGTCTGGTGTGAGCAAGAATGAATGTCTTGTTATGTCCACAAATGCATTTGTTTATTTAATATAATCGCAACATTTGCTGTAATGTAGTCGCACAGGCTGACATCACGATTGCGATATGATTAATACTAAAAAAATAAATAAATAAATAAAAAAGCAAACAACAAATAAATAAAAAAATTTAAAAATACTCCATAAAATAATGATTATATTATTATTATAAACACACACACAGACATAAATATAATATATACAAATTATTAGTGGTAATACGCACTTATAATCCTAATAACCTAATAACATAATTTTTGTGATAAATAAAAGTACAAGGATGTTACTTCCATGGCGCAAACAAGCTGTTGTACCTTTAAAGATAAGTTTTTGCAGTTCTTCTGTGAATGTGTTAAATAATTTAATGTGTGAATGTGTATTAAATAACACTAGATTTTAACTTGAGGCAAAACAGCTTGGCGTTATGCAACACTTGCATGCAAAAAAATACTTAAAGATGAAAAAAATAATCCAAAGCCGTTATAAAATAGCACAAAACAGTGAACGCACATCATAAATCTATATTAATGCAGCGGTTGAGCAGCTGCAGATATTAGTTTCTGCTGAATCTCTGTTACAACGTGACTTGAGATTTTAATTTCCATATCCAAAAAAAGCGGTCAAGAGCAGCGGCGGTTAATATATATCGAAACCGGAGAGTTTGTGCTATCCTGCTCTCCCTCTTCCTCCTGTTTACTCCTCTTCCTTTCTGGCCCAAATTGTTGCTTTTGTTGGCGCTGAATTCAGCGCTGGAACGCAGCGGTACAATAAAACATTTCCCTCACAACAACAACGATAAAGCACAAAAATGTAACCAGTAAAGTGCAGAACTTTTGCAGTTTTATTGAAAGAACAACCGTGTGGAGATTTACTGACGTGTTTTCTTACAAACGTGAGAGGTAAAAGTGGGCGGCGGGTGAAATTTATGTGCACGGCTACTGAAGGAAAGCATTCAAGGGCCCACAACTCAAACCTGACAATAGCAGCGGCGTTCTGCACTTCACACTCGCCAAAGAGAGAAACGCTGTTCCCTTTAAAGAAGACGCTGGTCCAGCGCCAGCCAAAAACTGGCAGGGTCGCCCGGCGCCCCTCGGCCAGGAATCGATACGTTCCTCTGTGTCGTGGGTGAATCCCTGCGTTTGCGTGAGAGTGTGTTAGAGAGCAGTTAATGCAAGGCGAATCAGCCAGCGCTCATTACAGCAGAGTTTATGACCCCTGACTGACAGAGAGAAGCCGCCAACTGCATCCTGCAGACAGACAGAGCTAAAAATGTCACCAGTTAATAATGAATGCACAGGCACATACACATTAACAAAGTATGGCAGCGACACTCGGGTGGGCCACATTAGAAATGCTATATCATACTATATCAGTACATGACTGCAGAGTAAATTACACAGGAATTTTGATAACAAATGAGTCAATAATAATAGCATTTTTCTAAATATTTCCAGAGAATAAAATGTTTTATACATTTTTGCTTTATTTAAAACCTTTGGCCAAAAAACTAAATTATTTCTACATAATGAGTTAATAAAAAATGTATATTATATGTTAACAGTCAGAAAGAATTTTTTTTTTTTTTACTTTTTTCAGAGAACGTATATTATATTGTATTTAATGTTTCATATTAAATTTATTATTAAACAATATAAAATAAAATCAAACACCACTATATCATATAGCACTTTTGACCCTTTTTTCTGAGAACGCAATATATTAAATATTAAACATAGTGCAAAATAAGCTTTGCATTATACATATCCTTTACAACTTCAATCTAAAAAAAATGAAAAGTAACATATGCAGCAAACAAAAGATGCATAAAAGTCTGGGTCACATTTGAGACTGTTTTAAAATGTGATTTAAATCTATATGAATGCACCAGTTGTGCATAGTCTGTCTGTAAACACAGCGTCTCACCTCCACCCATCCCTAACTAACAGCTCCAGCACTACCTCAGAGGAAAGCTTTTGTACAAGAAGCCAGAAATGACTGCTCTGAGCCAGCCTGTTGTCAATAACACAAAGTCACTTTTCTGGTCCCTGTGCAATGCTGACTCTCCACTTTATCCCCTCGCCACTTCCATTACGCTTCCTATAACTTTAGGGGAGGATATATTATTTATCTACTTCCCTGTCTATGTTTGAAGGTCTTCATCAGGGCCGGTAAACTTCTTGTTGTTGTTTGGGAATGTTCCCATCGTACAAAATGCCCACAGGAGACGGGATTTTTATTTCGCCCTCATTCCAGTAGTTTTATTTTAATGGGTTTTTTAAATGCCCAGATTTAATCAGAGGATTCCGACCTGACGTTTTTCCTCTGGTTTTGCATCCCGGACATTTTTTACTACGTGGCAGCAAGGAACACAATTAAATGCAGGGGCTCGTCGCTCGGCCCACCCACTCCTCGTCAAGGGCCCTGTGATTAACGATGTTTAGCGCTCTCAATGGACACCTTCTCTTGTCTTTGCACTTCATCTCAATGCCCTCCATTCTCGCACGGTCGAGGTATTGTTGTGGTAAGCTTCTCCCGGTGGGTTCGACTGCGTCAGGTCATGCAGAAAGCCTTCATTAAGGAGACTTACTACTGTACGATTCTCAATCGGGCTTCCACAAAATTAGCCCCAGCGAGGATGGCCCAGTTAAGCACTCACGGCTTGCTGGACCCTAGGGAAACAGGCCTGGAGATGTGACTGAACATGAAAGTGCTGAGTTTGGTTTTACGGAGTGTGATATCACACGCACATAAACTAATGGTCTGACCACAGAGCAACTGCTTAGACATGGAAAACAGAGACTAACACGCAGCAAGATTAAGGGAAGCACGAGGACCAGTTTTGCATTGGAGAAAACAGAACATGCGAGAAAATGAATCAAGGCTAAAAGTAGTACAACGCAGATAAACTCCCATTACTTTGTTCTGCGCTACATATTCTAGGCACGGATCACACAATATGCAGCTCTAATTTAGCACCTCATTTAACCGGCCCAAAAAACAACATTAGACATTGACATTATGACACGCACCCACTGAAGCTTTCCCGTAACGGTTAAAACTCTGCTTGGCAGTTTTGTAGATAACTAAAAGGAAGAAATATGGGGGGAATTATCCAGAAGATTGATTCTGAAAAGATGAATGCCTGCTATTCATGCATCTTTATCTGACAGGGCTTGTGCTCTCCGGGCCTTGGGTTTAGTTATTCTCTCTGACAAAACATGTTTGGGCCAGGTTGAGGATGTGTCAGGAGGCGAGCGCTTCATCACTGTCTGACGGGGAACTGATAGGCTACGCTGTCCAGACGTGAGGATCAGTCTAAAAGCCCCAAATGGAGAATGATAACCTGCTGAATTCCTCCTGTATGGGGTCTGTCTGATGCCAGGCCCCTTACTTATTCACTCACATGTGCTTCCTTAACATACTTTCCAATCGTAAACTAAAGGGTTTTTGTTAATCGAAATGAAGCAGAAAGGAAACAGAAACGTTAGATAGAAAATAGAAAGTGTTGCTTTTAACATGAAGTTTAGAAGTAGAAACACTGAAGTAGTATTTTCTTGTAAAACGTACTCCAATCATTTTATTTTCAACCTAAGAAATCATTTCAGCTAAACGCAATGATGAAACATGAGGAACTCATTGCTAAATGTTAATTAGATGAACAGAAATTATGTTTTCCGTTGAGTTAACTTAAATTGACTTTTTTTTTTTAATTAGGTCAGCTTTTTTACATTGCAGAAATAAACTGGTTGTGAATGACATTTCATGTTGACTTTAACTAACTGCTCCTCTACTGCCCACAAAGCACCTGTCCATGATCATAAAAACAACTGCAGGTCTGTGCATTAAACTTCAAGTAAGATTAAGCTTAAACGGGGAGCCTGGCCTGAGGCGGCGTTTCTCTAATGACCCGTCATGAACCAGACCCTTCAGCCCCCTTTTGAGCTCCGTCGTTATGGCCAAGTCAACAGTAGGACTTACACTGACCTCTTATCATCTCTCTGGCTGCATGGGGCCTTTAATGGAAAGCAGAATCCAGTGAAAACCTCAAAGTACCAAGTAAATGTATGTTCTTATTTAAGCCCCATAAAAACCGGAAAGCACAAACATTTATCTGTGCTATGCTTTCATCTGCTGTCTGCCGAGCTAAAGAATAACAGAGCCAGGAGGCTGATAAAGTGAAGATAGGAAATGGAAACGCGTGGGTCTCATGTTCCCATGATTCCAGCAGGGCGGTGATTGCTTGTCCCGGTCTCCCTCTACGGTGAACAGCGGTGCACGGTCCTTTCATTACAGCAGACGCATGCATCAGTATGCACAACAAAAACCCATCCCATGATGCTCAATTTGGCCGGTAGTCAAGCGTTATGCATTAGCTAAGAATAATAATAATTTGGCAAATGCAATTTTAGTGGCTTTGTGGCTATTTGCAGAACTTGGATTGCATGCATTTGACACAGTACAACACGCTGTCAGCTCTATAGTCAGAAAGCATATGGCTGAGCGTTTAAGGGTTAGTAATATGATTTTCTGCCGCACTAAGTGATGATAAGAACGCTTGCTAGTAAACTCAGTTGTGCACGTTGTGACAGTATCCCAGCAGGCTTCTTGTTTGATTGGACACCACTTTGTGCCTACAGGGAGAGCCATCACACGACAGAAGAGCTAAAAGCAAAGCAGACGGCGTTTCTGGTGGGGCTGTGTGCTTTTTATAGCCGCGCATGCAATAAGCGAAAAACTGTGTTCTGCTATTAAGCCACAATGACAAGAAAAACATTCAAGAACAACCGTCTGAGATGAAAAGCTTTTACTGCAGGACTGTTGCTCTGTTGTTGGAGGACAAATGATGCAAGTGCTTCATTTAAGAAGGTCAGAGGTGAAGAGCGTATTTTCTGCACCACTAGATGCAGCAAACCAAATGACTCAACAAAGAATTAAGAAATGCATTAAAATGATCTGGCTTATTTTATGCATTACTGCTATTACAGTGTATAGAAAACTAACACAAACATATTTAACTTCTATGGAAGCTTGTCGTAGAATAAGAAATAATAATGGTAATTGCAGCTCAAAATTCTCACTTTTTTCCTTGTAATTCAGGGAAAGTCATTTAAACTTACAATAAAATAAAGGTCAAAATTACCTTTTTTTATTTGGTTGTGGAAACAAAACAAAACAATTCTCAGAATTTAAGACACAATTGTGCAATAGAATCTCATAATTACAGAGTTTCTACCTAATGTAAACTCCAAATTACAAGGAAAAAAAGAATTACGGGAAAATATAACTTGTGGTATTAACTCAGAATTGCACAAAAAAAAAAGTCAGAATTGTAAGATACAAAGTTATCTTTATTATTGACTACTATTATTTTAAAATGTAATTGACAAGTTTCTATAAACTTCAGTCTGTAACTGCACTTTTTTTTTTTTTTACATTAATAGTAAATAATGCAGATTATTAGAGTACACAATAAAGAAAACCCCATTTCAGTCTTCCAACTCAAAACAATTGGACTTGTGTGACTAGTAACTATTTGTGAAATTTATTAGCACTTTTAAAGCCCCTTTTCTCTCAACTTTTTTCCAGTTTGGTTGGATGCTGCAGAGAAATGACACCCTTTACCTCTGACCTTCTGAAATGAAGTAAAACGTTAGTTCTGAGAGTTTAAAATGGCCTCAGATTGGCGCCGTTCACCAGCAGGGCCAGTTTGCGGTCGAGCACATTTACGGCCGGGCGTCATCCGCTCCCAAAAACCGAACTCTATCCTTCAAACTGTAAAAAGGGCGTCACTCTCCTCTCCATAACTGCCCTGAGTGGAAGCCCCTTGACTGGTAATAACTCTCTTCTCTCTCTCCATTTCCTGATCACAATTACCCTCTCCATGAGGAGCAGGGGCTGTAAATTACATTTCTCTGATCCTCAGCTATAATTGGACACTGAGGATTCTCCAAGCAGCAGCCTTTCTGTAAGTGGAAAACAAAGAGCCTTTGAGCGTTTGGGTTTGGATTTCACAACGCGACTCATTACATTAAAGGAGAAGCGTAACATCACTCCATACTGAAAAGCACACATGACCACGTCACCTTATTTCTATAAAACTTTATATGATGCAGAGCAGCTTCATGGAATGAAACAAGTAAATAAAATGGCATTATTTAGTTTTGAGTTGATTCAGTTCAAGCAGTGCGTAAATTATGAAATTACTTTATTTCAGCTACAAGCAGCTCAAAACTCAACTCAAGTACGTTTAATGTTGATCATTGTTGTTTCATTTATGAAACAAATTTACACAATAGTGTCATTCTTCAGAACAGTTCAGTTAATTGTTGAAAAGTTTATTAATTACAGTGTTGTCTAACAATCAATCATGATTAATCACATCCAAAATTAAAGGTTTTTTATGTTATGCTCATATGTTAAATATATTTATATTTATAAAATGCGTAAATATTTTTTAAAAATATATACAGTTTGTGTGTATTTAGATATATACATAATATACGTGTGTGTACTCTGTACATTGTACATTTATTATGTAAACCAAAACTGATTGCATTGTATTGTATTAATTTGACAGCACTAGTCAATTATGAAACAAATATGTTCTACAAGAGGCAACAGTGTCATTATTCAGATCAATTCAGTTCAAAGTTCATTCAAACCAGTTCAATAACTTTGTTAGTGTTGCAAATTTCAACATTTATGAAAAGAATTCAATTCTTACCTTCAATTCAAAAAGTCATTATTTAACTCAATTCAATTCAATGTTGCCCCCACCCAGCTTAGTACCAAAATTCAACACTTTTGAAATTAATGACTCAAGTAAATTCAGTTTAATAACATTGTCAATGTTTAGAAAAATAATCACTTATGAAAAAAAATTGCTCTATAGAAGACAACTATCATTATACAGCTCAATTCAGTTCAGTGCTTTTTCAATTTGGAAAAACAACAGTGTTGATGTAGCAGTTTAGTGATTACGAAATGAATTTGATTCAGTCATTATTCAGCTCAGAATCTAACTCAATTAAATGTTGAAAAAAAAATCAACAATTATGAAATGAACTCGGGTTCTGCTTTAAAGCAGCTCTACAAAAAAAACAATGTTGTCGTTACTTGGCCCGATTCAGTCTTGTTTTCATCAATGCAGTCAAATTGATAGCACTGCTGAATATTACGTGTCTCCAACTGAGCAAACCAAAGGCAACAGTGCATGGCGAAGAACCCACAATCCATCAGCTGACAAAAGCTGTGCTGAATGAACAAAACACAGATCAGGCCTGTGACTTATGCACTAAAATTATTCACATTTACATCCAGCTGCTTCTGCATGAAGTGTTCATGTCACGACAGAAAAGGAGATCTGCTGACAGACAGGTCGGTCACTTCAGCAGCGGCATGCTTGTGAACTAGCCACACTTGTGCCGGGCTTCACTAATGGACTGCTAATAGAACCCAAAGCTGCACTTTGATGCTTCCCCTGTAGTTTACAGGGTGACAGTGTGTGATTAATTGCACTCACTCCACTCCCCGTCCGCTTTTTCTCTTTTTTGCTACGAATAGAGGCTGTCATTGCCATGACTTTGCTCGTCACCTACCTGCGCAGCTGGATACGGTGCGATTCGCCATAGACAATGCAGAGCGCGTACTGTAATACATCTTTTCCACAGCCGGCACGCTACGTGACGTCAGGAGAGGAGAGCTGCAACCTCAGCACGCCTTTCACAGCAATTATCACGAAAAAATATCCTCAGCACGGGGGAAGGCCAACAAACAGCGTGTAATGCTGACGCCCACAAGGCGAACAAGAAGGAGTTTCTGATGACACACCGTTTGGCTCAACCTTCACCTTCACCAGCACGTGACCACATTAACTCTCATTTTCTCTTTCAAACTTAAAAAATGGCCTTGCATCACGAGGGAATTGCGATACACGGTGATGCTAGGTCATGGTATAGTAGCCGTTCGCTGCACAATACAGCCTTTGTGTTTCAAACGTACTTGGAGAGCAACCACGATGGCTGTAACCTTAGTAGAGCCCTTGAGACCCGACCGTTAGGCAGCGAGGGAAGTGCTTAGAGTAATGATGATCGCAATAACATTCTCATTTTTACACCTACCGGAGCTGCATGTGCGTCTCTTTTTGAGTTTGCTAAATATTTTCTTAAAAAATAAAATCCTCCCCCCCTCCCAACTCAAACCATAAACAAAGCTCAGAGGACGCATAACATGCAGAGCGAGAGGACAGACGTGGAAAAAGTGAACTCACGCTTTGACGCACTCAGCAGGCAGTGGGTTTGCTTCGCTGTTTTTTTAAACAGTAATTACACATATAAGACAGCAAACAAGGTGCCTTTGTTTCCCCCTAAAAAAAAAAGCATTGCATATGCAACCGATGGCATACAGAAAGCAGTAAAAGCGTGCAGCCTACATGAAAACAAAAACGTACAAGAATGGATTATGCACATTTGGGATCTTCGCCTTTCATCAGCAAAGGATCTGCATATTCAAACAGACAGCCGGTCTACTTCAGCCCCCAAATCCACACGGCCTTCTGCCGTTAAGGCGGATGACAAGATCGTCTCCTGTCTAAGTATTGTCAAGGGTCTCACAGTGCTGTTTTTTATCCCCCTCGCTCCCTCTTGACTCTCCCGGTCGCCACTTATTCATATTCAAGCGACGGGAGACACTTGTGGTGGAGATGTCAGTGATTTTACTGTACTTGATAAAGGCACTCCTTTCCTCTCTATCGCTCTCTCCTCCATTTCCAGGGCCAAGAGAACACTGGGACGAGTGGGAATTCACACACTTAATTAAAACAAGTGTATCGACAGTGAAAAATAGGGGGATCGGGATAAGAAAGGAGTGTGAGGGAATTTTTTCCACTGCAGAGTAGCCGTAACAGCTTAAATAACCAAGCAGTTCTTCAAGCACGAAAAGATCCCCATGTGAACCGGAAACGTGTAGCTCATTAGTATCCAAAAAACCTATGGGCCATTAATTAGTCGCAAACAATGTTCTCCCTAAATATCGACTTCTTAATGGACACAAAGAGACTTGGTTCGTGTTCCCATTACAGTCAATGGCACTGGCCTCTCAGGGCTTCTGAAATCGGCCTTATGTCATCCAGAGATGCCCTTCAGACACTGAAGCGGGATAGTTTTTCCTCAACCTTTCCTTGTTTCTCATTAACTATGCACAATTGTCGAGGGAGGTTTTGCTAGACTGGATTGTGTTTCTAACAATCCGATTCCTGCAGTTTTTGGAGCCTGAAGCAAGCAACACTTAGAAACCTCACTTAAAAGTAGCTTTTAAATAAGTATAACAGTGTACATAATCTAGAAGAATACAAACATTGCTTTATATGTAATTATATGTATTTGTCAGAAGCAGCTTACATTGCATTTAAGCTTTCCTTTTCATTCAATGCATGCATTCATGGAAACATACCCATGACCTTGCTGCTGATCTATTGTTTGAGCTAAAGTAATCCCTTTATTAAATAGTAGTACATAATCTAGAAATGCACAAACATCACTTTACATTTACAGTATGTTTTAGCATTTGGCAGATGCTTCTTTCTAAAGTGACGCACACTGCTTTCAAGATTTAGCATCCCCTAACAACCTTGCCACTGCTCTTCTATTTGAACTAAGGCTTTAAAAAGAAGCTATTACGCAAAAAGTATTATAGAATAGTACAAAAATTCCACTTATGCTTTTGGTAGATGCTTTTATACAAAGCGACTTATACATTGCATTTATGCTTAACTTTTTCTTCAATGCATGCATCACCTGGGAATCAAACCCATAACCTTTCTGCTGAGCTACAGCAATAATTTTTAATAGTAGCTTTTAAATAATACAGCAGTATAGTACATAATCTAGAATAGTACTGTTAAAAGTTCACCTTTTGTCAGTGATCTCTGAAACATACGAGATCAGCAGAATCCTACTACAACTGCATGTATATAAACCACTGAGGGAGGGTTGAAGTCAATGTCAAACGTGGCTCGGAGGAGATTCACAAACCTGCCTTGTGATTGGGAGGAGGTCTTTGTGTCATCTCTCTGTGTCAAGAACATGGCTGCCGGTTTACTTACACAACAATTATTCAGCGAAATCCTTTTAATGGAGTCCCACACTCAGTTCAGTGAACGGACACGTTGAAGAAGGCAAACGGCATCAGCTCTGGCGTATCTGAGATATGCCACAAACACAAACTTGAAAGCATCTTCAGCATAGAGAAAGCACTTTTAACGCACAACCCTGTGCCCAGAGGAAAATTCATTTAATTAGTTCATTATAATGCAATCAAAGCATGCAGCAGAAGCACTCAACAGCAAAATAACCAAAATATTTATGTTACTCCTAATAAAGGAATCCGGGTAAATAGTTTCAAACTCTAAATAAAAATAAAATGCCAGCAGCTTCTCACCGTGAGTGATATTTTTCCAAGTAATGCATTTGTCCTGTTTCCTCAAAACGTTCCCAAAGGAATTTTGCCACTATAATAAATTATCTAGATGGTTTAATTGTGCATTCTTTTCAGTATATGTTTAATAAAAAATAAATAGTACATTCTACACTAACTAAACATGATTTACAGCATAAAACAACTCCGAATACTGCTGTTTATCATGATTCCAGCGTTCATAACAGCACTAGAGATATTAGTAAGTATGGTTCAGGTCTGATCACACAAGCACAAGCGCACAAGCTCGTTTCTAACGCGAAGAAACACAGACACGCAGCAGCACGGGACAAAGTTTCTCATGTAATGACCTCACTATGAGCTCATGCCTAAAATCAAGAACAAATAACCCACACAAGCGATTTTTCAACGTAAAGAGATTTAACCAACTGTGACAACTCCGGCCGAAATATAAACAGCACGACTATAATAAACGCAGCAGAAATACTATTAACGTTAACAGTACATGCCGCTGTTAGTTAAAATATATCAACAAATCGAACCCAATTAACGTTAATTAACACGTTCGAGCACAGCTTTAAAGGCAAACCTTTTCATCTGGGAAACCAATTCAAGCCTGAAATATCTAATTATAGCTCTAATCTAAGCAAATGAAAGGTTTGGGTGATTCCCATGAAGACTTATCAGCTTTATTTACTGAAATCAGATGCTATGCTGTATGAAGCTCAACTTTTCACGCAGAATAATTTAAGGAAACTTCCGCTCATTGATCTGATATTGAGAGGTTTTCTTACCTTGAGCCGAGCCGCTGTTGAAGAGCGATAAACTAGTAAAAACGAGCAGAGTGAAGAATCCCGGTCCGCCTCGCTCTCTCTTCGCAGTCTTTTTACTTCTTCCCATCATACAAACAGTCAGAAATCCGCCGTGGAGGTGAAAGAATAATCAGCAGAGCCTCTGGAGATGTTGTTTGTAATAAAACCAGCGGCGGAGAGATTATTAATCGCGGAATGAAATCCGTTGGTCGTTACCTCAGAGCACTCTTCTGACAGACAGCGGCCACCGACGCCCGTCAGACACAAGTGTTCGGGATTAATATCCTCGGTTCCTCCTCTCCCGGGCGGGTTTCCTCTCAAGGCTTCTCGAAACGCCGCGGATCGGCTGTGAACAGGTAGATCTGCGCTCCTGAGGTGAGTTGGTGTCTGTCTGCGAAGTTCCCTCAGCGCGCGCTGCCCGCCTTCTGATGGAGAGCGCGAGGAGCGCGAGATCCCCGCGAGAGCCGCCGGCGCTGCAGCCAATCCGCTCGCGCTCCGACTCCAGCGTCAGCAAAGCCAGGTGCGGAGCCGGAGCGGATCGATACCTGATCAGGTGGAGCTTCTTCTGGGACTCTTACCGCGGGCTGCAGACCATCAGGTGGATCCCTGAGGAGGAGCTGTTCTGACGGGTGCTGCTGTTATTCTGCTTCTTTGTGATCCCTTTCTGCTCATAATCTCAGCGTTTATTGAGACACCTCGAATGCTGTTGAATGTTATTCTGGAAAGTTAAGGTGTTTTTATTTATTTAGGACTTTATTT
>JAUMHI010000051.1:16875258-16900749 GCA_032359435.1 Enteromius unitaeniatus
TTTTTTTAAAAGGACCTGTAATGTGTCTCAGTAAGAGTGAATGATCCAAACATATAATGCAGTGCTGATGGAGAGCTGAAGAACTTAAGGCTTCTCAGAAGATGTGAGATGTTGTGAAGATTATTGCTCCGCTGAGGAACAGTGAAAGTAAAGCTCCTCAAAAGATCTGGAGTTATTGTAAATTAGCCACAATATATCCAGCATGTGTGTGTGTGTGTGATTGTATGTAATCATGTATGTATGGATGTGAGAGTGAGCTTCAGGAGCATTATGGGCTTTGTTGGATCGTGCTCTTTATGCAGCAGATGATCCTCTCTAATTAAGCGGCAGACAAATAACACAAAGACCGGCCGGATTCTAAAGGCTTGTTTAAAGGTCTTTTAATGAGTCCTTGTCCCGACATTTAGAGCGGATATCAGCGCAGGGCATGTTCTGTAAATCAAGGCTCATAAAGTTAATAATATGATTGCCGATGATAAGAGGAAAGGTCAGCTCCCAGCTCTGCACCTCTCCTCTCAAACACACACACACACACACACACAAGCCTGAGGAAGACACTTCCAGAACATTTCAACCAGGGCCAAATGCTTTACTAAAACATGTTTTCTCTTAAAATAAACAATCTCTCTGGGGCAGAGAAGAGCTATGATGGAAAAAACTGCTTATTTGCTGCAAAGTTTGTATCAAAGCAGTTATTGTTAACTAAACTTTTATAAAAAAACAACATTTCTGCTACATGAAATAAAATAGACATTTACTGAAATAAAATAAAAAGAAACTTTTTATAACAAAAATCAATTATACATACACTAGTGGACAAAATGTATTTTTTATTTTTTAAATTTGGTTTATTTTATATGTCTATATATTTCTTCATTAATGTGTATATATATATATATATATATATATATATGCGCGTGTGTTTATATATACATAATAAATTACACATACACATAATATAAATACATGTATACATATAAATACACACACATACAGTATATATTTTTGATGCAGTATATATAATTTTTTATATTTTTTATATAAATTATATGAATATAAATTTTGAAATGTAAATACATGTAATAATTTTCATTATATATATATTGTATTTATATATACATTAATATAGACAGAACACGCTCAAATATAATGTAAACAAAAACTTTGATTTTGAATTTTAGATGCGATTAATCATTTGACAGCACTTATATACACACACACACACACACTCACACAGACACACACATATACATAAATACAAATAAAAATTAAAAACTATATAGACCAATAAAAAATATAAATATAAATAACTTGTACTAAAATAACTAAAATTAAAATAAATAAATAAAAACTATGTACTGTAGGTATATAAAAAACTTAAAAAAAATAGTAAAACTTAAATTTTCAATTAAATTTAAATGAAATTAAAAAATATTCAAATTAAATAAAATAAAAAAACAACCTATAATAACATCAAAATATTAAAAACTAATATACAGAGATACTAATATAACACAGAATTAAAGTAATGGTAATGTTTGCCCTATGTTTCCTTTTTTATCTCCTATATTTCTAAAAATATTAAATATATAAACATATAAACAAAGACCACAAACTAGTAGACCTATTTGCAACACCCTTGAATTATTATTATTTTCTTTAAAGAATAAAATCATTAAAAACAAGCAAAGTGCTGCTTTTAAATAAATGATGCCATACATCAACAAAAACCTTCATGACTAGACCTACATAATGCACTCACAGCATTAATGGACGACTTTAAGTGCTTTTTGTCATTTCTGAAGCTTCATAAACGTCATCACTGTCACTGTATGGAGACAAAAAAAATCTCTGTAGAGATTCCTTAACATTTTCATACGCGACTGTAAATAATGGCAGAATTTTCTTTGCGCGAGTGAAGCTGAGAGAGTGTTTGGTTTCCTCCAGATAGGTTTATTTATATATGGTTTTGTTGTCGTTTGGCTCTGATTGCAGAAAGCGGATCGTTTTGTTTGATATTTCTTGATTTACTATATTAATAAGTCTCATAGGACCGTCCATCAGCACGACCACGGTTTGCTGCTCATTTGAGTCGTGAACGTTACCACAGACGCAGTCGTTCTGAAACCTAAATATTTTGGCAGTGAAAGCTAAGAAATGGTATTCTGATTGCAGTGTTAACGTCTCGTGTCCCGTCACTCAGTACACAGTAGTTTGAGTGTTAGTCCTAGTCCTGTGTCTTTTCAGATATTATCATATTTAGTCAAACTGTACCTGTTTTTCTTTAGTCAGGTTTTAGTTGATTCAAGTCTGGGAATTTTAGCCTAGTTTTAGTCCATTCAAATGTAGTAATGCTGCATAATGCTCATTAATATTTAACAATTATTTTAAGTGCTGTCGAACGATTAATCGCTTCTAAAAAAAAATAAAAAAAGTTGTTTACATGTTTACAGTCTGTGTATATAAAAATACACACACACATAAAAAAAAAAATATATATATATATATATATATATATATATATAAACAAAAAATATTATTTTAATCACAATTTTTTTCTTTTACTCAAAATAATACTATATATAAATTATATACATTATTATATATATAATACAGAAATACGAACACATTCTCATTCATCATAAATGCGAAAACTGTAAGCATGTGTGAATAGTTGCCAGGTTTTGAAGAACTGGCCAGATATTGTGGCTTTCATTTCATTTTATTATGGAGGGGCGTGGGGGAATTTAAACTCTTGAAATCTGGCAACCCAAGCATAAAACCTCCCAGAGGTCTAGTCTGGAAAACAGACATTCTGGATTAGAGAGCTTTAATTTTATCATTTGTCAATGATATTGTGTGCTGATATACAAACGGTTTGTGTTTAATAATGTCACTCTCATCATGTCATGGAAACATTTTGTCAACAAATATTTTTTATTACAGTTTTCATGAACATTCATTCAGAGAAGCATCTCTTTCTTACCTTTTTATAATCTGAAGAACCTTCTTGTACCAGAAAGAAATAGATTTCTTTGAACAGATTCAACTTCTATGGCATCGTGAAGCACCTTTATTATTAAGAGAGTATACCATTTCAGTCTCTCTACCTAATTTATTTATTTCAATGTGTTACGTGCCATTTCTTTGTAGTCCTATGTGAATGTTTTTTTGAGGCAAACAGAGGTCGTTTCAAACTGCTGGAGAACAAACGCCATTGCTCCAGCCTCACGCTTGTTAATTAGCATCGGAAAATAATCATAAATTGGCAGTTTCATAAATATGAATGTCAAATAAACTCGCCCGCGAGAGAGGACGTGTTCCCCAGAATTCATTTTCTCTGCGATCTCAGCTCAACTCCCCAAGAGCGGCAGGCTACGGACTAAATCAATCAAAGGTCTGACTTCATTAATTGCACAGAGGACCCGGGGCACGTCGTAAGTGGGGTTACTCGTCAGCCCAGAGCCGTGATGGAGGACGGGCCGAGCCTGAGAGGGCCAATTTGTGCATCAAAGCCTACAGTAGGACAAGAACGCACTTAATGCAGATCACTGGAAATGCATCATTATATGCACCATTTACCAGATGTCCATTTAACATGCAATAATTAGATCAGTGCTCTTGAGAAAGGGGGCTGTATAATGGGGTCCCCTGCCATAACATTAACCGCACCCCGGGGGTTGTCAAAATTATTATTTGGAGGGTCTCATTCTTTTGAGTGCTTGGGAACGCGAAAGCAATGCTTTTGTGCCATTCTTTCGTTCCATTATTCTTTTGGTTCGGGCGGTGAGCAATGTTATTCGGGTAGTTACCCTAAAAGATGATGCAGCCTGTGTACATCCACCAAATTACGCTTCCATTCACATGCTGCACTCAGACATGAAAGAAAACATCATTTCTTATCGTGACGGAGCCGTCTTTGTGGCGTTCGCCAGCCTCGTTCCTGCTTTTAAGATAAAACCAATAATG
This sequence comes from Enteromius unitaeniatus, assembly GCA_032359435.1. Classification (NCBI taxonomy): domain Eukaryota; kingdom Metazoa; phylum Chordata; class Actinopteri; order Cypriniformes; family Cyprinidae; genus Enteromius; species Enteromius unitaeniatus. The sequence goes on from JAUMHI010000051.1 coordinate 16,879,228, forward strand.
AGAAAATCAGAGTACTTAGAGTTGTAGCTGACCTCTTTCAGACAGACAGATTAACAAATGCCGTTTTATCAGAGCACTCCCAACAATTGGACGACACGCTCGCTTTTCCAGCCGTACGTACGGCGTTCTGTCACGGACGAGGGGAGCGCATTTGTTCTGCTCCTATGATACACGACATCAAAATTAATCACTAAACATTCCATTATTGTAATCTGTTTAAATGATTTCCCCCTCGTCTGAGTAATTACCAGACAGATTTCGGAGTTGAGCACAGCAATGGTCAAACATGAGCTGTGGCTGACAAAACAATGCTAATGCAGATTATGCATATACAGTAAAGCTAAACAGACACGCTTACAAACATTTAAAAGCATCCTTTCAATTGCATTGTTTTGTTCTGAGTACCGAGTTCTATAAAACAACAACCCAACATGTAGAGGCAGTGTGACATGTATTAACATAAAACTAGGTACACTGAGTTTGTATTTGGGCAGCAAGAGAGCAACAGAAAGATTAAAACAGAAAGATTGAGCAATGTATCAAAGGACATGTAGAGCGATGGAATGACAGAGCAACAGGGTGATAGAGTGATAGAAGAATAGATAAAGCAATGGAATGGCAGAGCGACAGAACAATAGATAATGTGATGGAACAGTAGAGTAACCGAAGGATAGAGAGACTGAACGATAGATAAAACAGAATGGTAGAGTGAAAGAGAAAGCGTGAATAGAGACTGAGACTAGAGGTAGAACAAACAATAAAATCATAGACCAACAAAGCGACAGAGACAACGATAAATACAGCACTGGAACAGAGACAGAGCTACAGTACACTGTGAAAAAGTTTGTGGCAGCAGGGGCACCAAAAATGTCTGTTAAAAAAACGGTCAGAAAAAACTGTAGATAAACCGTTAAAAAACTGTAATTTCTTGTTACAAAATGAACGGTAATTACTGTAATTAAACAAACTATTTTTATAATTAGAGAGTTTTCCTGTACTTAATATTAATTGTCAGAATACAGTATTAAACTGTAATTTACAAACAAGTAAATCAGCAAATTCAATAATGCACACTGCTATTAAAGGTTTTGTACCTGTAAAATTTACAGTAAAATTACATGAAATGTCTGATTAGATATTTTAGTTTTTCTCTGTATATACTGTACAGTAGTGGTTTCCAGTAGCATTTTTAAAAGTGTTTAAGTGTAAAATTACAGTTATTTTTTACAGTGTAGAGAGTGACGGTAAACAATAAAATCACAAACCGACAAAGCGATAGAGACGGCGATAAATACAGCACTTACAAAACTGAAGTGGATCCACTGATGACACATGGACTGTTTTGCTGATGTTTTTACTATGTTTCTGGATCTGGGATCATTTCAGTTGTGTTAGTGATTAATGACAGGATTTTCATTTTTGGGTGAATTATCCCTTTAAGAGTGACAGAGCAACCGAATGATGGAACCACAGCGATATGGTGATCAACAGAACAACAGCGAAGGACAGAGCAAAGGAACGCAGTGAGCGCAAGAGGACGGGGATCTATCCATCCAGAACAGCAGTAGATAAGCTCAATAGAGGCTAACAGCTGTTAGCTGCTTTCTGCGCTAGCCACCTTCTGCAGAGCTTTATGGAGATCCTAATGGAGTAATTTATGGAAGAAATAAAAACGTAACAGGTCATCAGCATTCTTCTTTCCTCCTTCGGCGGGATGCATGACGCCGCACGCACTTCAGAGTCGTTAAACCCAACAGCCTCTGGAATGCTGGGAAGAAATAAACGCGCATGGGGGGTTAATGGATCTCAAGGCAATCACACGGTGCCTATATGATGCTGAATCCGCTTATAGATTGCATAATGTGATTGTTGGGATGTGTGATGGAGGAACGGATATCACAGACTCAACGCTAAAACCAAGTCGCTCAGGTAGCGCTATTACGATCTGCCTTCCATCTGTTCAGGAGCCATAAAATCACACTAAACCTGATATAATTTCACAGTCTTACAGCCCATAGAGAGCGTCACGCTTCAGCATTTACATCCAGCTGACTTCCAGATGAAAACTGGCTAGAGATGGGGATTTAATTGAGGGAAACACTTTAGCTTTTCCAGCCGTCAAAAAATCAGGGCCAATGAGGATTTGTATTGTTCTTTTGCATCAGAGCTCGTTTACAGTCATTTACAGTCAATGAAAGGGCTTTTATGAGACATTAATGTTTATGTGTGTTTGATAGAGTGACGCAACACTGATGACAAACACACAACCACTTGTTTCTGTACATGTTATCACTAAAATAATACGCTTTCATCTCTGAGGAGAAAATACTGATATACTATTGCAGTTTTCATTCATATTTTAAATTACTTCTTATTTTTAGTTAAAGTTGTAGTAATGTTGTTGTGTTTTTTAATGCTTTTTACAGTTTAGCTTTTTTAGAACATCAGCTTATACTATATGAAAACTGAAAAATGTTGCCATGTTTTAAAGGAGTCATACAAAGCCAACAAACTTAGATTCTTTAGAGTCTTAATGGAAAGTTTGTAATATAATTTGTTTTAAAATTTCTCAAAGATAGTTTATTCATATTACCCTGTCAGAAACAGCTCTTTAGAAATCACTCTGTTCTGTGTACTTCCCCTTTAAATCTTCACCAGCTTCATAGTGAAACTTGATAATTAGCACATTATTAGGAAAGGAGATTTGCAAAGATTCATTAAAAGACATTATAAAGACACTGCTTCTGTAGGTGAGGCTGGATCATGAACATAAACACATTTCTGTTGATCAAGGGGGCGTTTCCCTTCAGAACCAAACGTAACGTTAATCCTCTGTGTCTTCAGTCTCTCAGATGTCTGGAGTAAATCACTACTGCTCTGTTCATTAATACATTCAACAACAAAACACCTCAATCTCTCAGGAGTCCTGCTTGTCTCTGCGTCTCGGTCTGATGACGCTCACTCAGGGCGGGTCTGAGATAAGACACCAGTTCAGTCTGTGACACGCTGCTGTCAATCAACTATTGTGGGAGTGGCTTCTATCTGCGTGACACCACACCCACATGCATAATTTCAGAAGGGGCAACTTATTTTTTATTTTTTTTATTTTTTTTTTATCATTGTAGGGTGGCTGTGTACACACTCCCAACACATTTCAGTCCAAACAGCTTGTAAAAGTGCATGTACCACCGTATAACCCCTTTACACATTATTTTTTTCTTCACATATATTTCTCTCTTTTTTTTTTTAAGTATAAATATAGTTATTGTTCAGATGATGTCCTTATCACTTAATTTTGATCAATATAATTTGGATTCATATTTTAATTGATTTAATAATTTATTTATTTTATACTTCAATTATATATTTTTTTTTTGTAAAAATGAATGTATATTAGTTTGGATTTTATTTAGTGCTGTCAAATAATTCATTGTGATTAGTCACTTCCAATATAAAAGTTTTTGTTTATATGATATTTGTATGTATTGTGTATATTATTACTACATAATACATACAGACAGTATACACACCTATACTATGTAAACAAAGACTTTTACTTTGGATGTAATTCATTGTTTGACAGCGCAGTTAAACAAAAAAAAAGACAAATATTTCTTCGGCAACTAACATTTATACAACAGTTTTTAATGGTTTAATTATAAAAGAAGACAAAATATTGAGTACAATTCTCTATATAATGTGTGTACAGAGACATTACTGAAATGTGAGAGTATCTCAGGAGAAACATCTGAGAAGAAGGAGGCTCAAGAAAAAGGGAGAAATGACAGAGATCTCCTGTGTGCCGCTGGGTTATTGTGAAAGAGATGTATGGATCAGATCTCTTCCTGCTTCCTCTGGCTCTGGAATAGCAGGCTGTGATTGGCTGTTGGCTGTTTAGTGTGTTTAGCTTTGCAGATAAAATTAAACTGGCCGTGACATGATTAATGGAGGCAATTTCGCTCAGCAGTCACACGGCCATATTCGGTGGCAGTCAGCGTGTATTTCACTGTGTGTGTGTGTGTGTGGTGACAGAATGTGGATGTGCGGATTGGCACAATGCCTGTTGTGTTTGGAGGCAGTGTACATACATTAACAGAAATCACAAATGAGACCTCCTTAATATCGCCATTTTGCCCTGGAGATGGTAATCAAATTTAATTTGCTTCTCATATGTTTCTCCAACAAAAAAATAGCTTAATTAAGAGTTTCAGCAGACATATCAATGTCAAAAATGGTTAAGAAAAAAAACCCCCAATGAAACGAAACAAAAATAAACAAAAAATATAAATGTTTATTTATCAGTTTCAGTAAATAATGTTTTAAGGCTAGATACACCTCAAAAAATGAAATGTGCTTTATAAATAAACTCTGGTCTGTCTTAAAATGCACACCACTCATGTTTTTTTAAAGGTGTGTTTATAAAAATGACTTAAATGTCATAATTGAACTACCCAGCTAACAATTTTACGTTATAAAAACATTCCCGTAACGTTGTTGTCCAGTTTTTTAGACGTTGAATTAGCATTCTTGTTGGGCTATAATAGTGTTATTCAAAATGTTTTTAGTCTCTTGTTATATTAATGTTCTAAGAACGTTATTAAAAACATTCCCCATTATACTACAATCTTCTAACAACGTTTTCCTAGCGTTCCCATTAAGTTATAAAACCGTTATGTTTTTAGAAAGAAAAAGAGGTTTTTGTTTGGTTATATGAACGTTATTCAAAATGGTTCTAGAATGCTCCAATGGCAACGTTTCTAATGCTAATGTTTTAAAATGTTCCACTAACAACACAATGATAATATTTTTATGCTAACATTTTTAAAACATGCAGATAACATTAAGGAAACTTTCTACTAACGTTATGCAAGAACGTTTTTTGATAACTTTGAGAGAACCTTTAGAGAACGTTCCCTGTTATCTGGGTACGAACTTATCCTGGCTAAGCTCTGTCTATGAAAATGGGCCATTAAGTCTGTTTTTCTTTATCTTTATAAAAAATTAAGTCAATTTCTGTCAATATCTGTCAGTAGAGTCATTAAAAAAACTTTTCTTGCTTTAATAATGAATTAATGAACATAACAATTAATTACATAATATTGATAAAAGTCAATACTGTATCTTGATTTAATAATGTTCAGATAATTTGCATTGGGAAACAAAAACAAAAACATACGCGGGGCATATTCATTTATCTGAATAGGAACTCTAATATTTCTCTTCCAATGATCTGAGCCGGTCATATTTCACAGCTCTATTGTTATATATTCTGACAACCAGTCAATAACAGTTATCATGCGCATACTGTGCCAGAACTAAACGCTCCCCGAGACTAACAATGCTGATATTTCTAGACAATAGCATTCTCTGGGTTCCTTCTAAACAAATTCTCAGCAGATCACCATAAACATGAGCTCCACACAAAAAAACTGAATTCATGTCCTGCTCTTATTATTGACTGTGATATCAAACATTTAGCTGCTGAAAATGAGACAACAGCAGCATGAGATCACGAGGGATTCCCGTTTAATTACATATTAATCATTGATAAGCTGAAATTCCCTCCGCTGTGGATGTGCGGCTGGACAGAGAGGATGTTGAGGAAGAAGCTCAAGGTCAGCTGTCAATCACCTGAGCAAACCAGCCTTCAGTCTGAAGATTATAACCTGACTTTCTCTCTTAACAAACAGCGTTTCAGACACTCTTTAGATATTTATTCTGGAGAAAAACATCTTTTCTGTCTTGTTTTCAGGAATAACAGCCACGAGCGAGAGAGAAATGAATTATTTTCTATCAACAAAAACGCCAGCTTCGTCTTCCGCTGTCAGCATGAATTATTAATACGCTCGTCTCTGTGAAGATTTAACATGATTCCTGGAAAACTGGCTTCCTTTGAGTGAATAAAGCCGTTTCTGCTTTTATTGGAGGAGAAGCTCCTGTAACACAGAGCCGGTCCGGTTTGATTAGATTCACCTGTCCATCAGGTCTGGACCGCCGGAGAACACAGGAAGTGATGGGCGTCTGTCTGCCTGTCACTTCCTGTTCTTCTGATATCGGCCAGAAGCTCTGACAGCTCATTTAATTGAGACGATCGATCGGGCCGGACTGAAGGAAGATGTACAATGAGAATCAGATAAAGAATCAAACTGAAAAGAATTCATCAGGAAGAAGACATCAGAGAAATGACCCTCAACCAATAAATCATTCACAACAAAATTTCTTACTGACTTCAGTACAAAAACCCACACAAAAATAATATTATTTAGGAAAGGAAAGGATGTGACTTGTGGCCAGGTATGGTTTCCCATACTAGGAATTTTTTTTTAATTATTTTTACATTTAACACAGCTTTCTGGTCTAGTTATATTAGATATAAAAATTAAAAATATTGTAAAAATATAATAAAAAAAGTAATATTAAAATAAAATACATTAACATAAATGTTGAATATTAATATTGTAATGTATCATTTAATACATTAAATAAATAAATATTTTCAACAGAATTTTATTTGACTCTGGCAGGAACATATTGTGTTTGTCGCATCTTGATTATAAGCTCCAAAAACACGTCTGACGCAACACGAATGCACAAACCCATCAGGTGAGATGATCTAGTTTGTGTGCGGCTGAAGGAGGAGGCGCTGTCACAACATCTGTGCTCCTCACGAGTCTGCCTCCTCCCAGAGAGATCAGTGCCAGAACAAGACCAGGAGAGCCGAGCCAGAGCCGGAATCAGAGAGAAGAGAGCTGGCAGCAGAGCAGCGTTTATCAGCCCAGATAAAGGTCATTTCACTGGCCGCCGGACGCCCCGAACACAGCAGGGGTGCGACGCGCCGTCAGATGCTGCTGCCTGATTTCAGTGTTTACTGAGACTCTAACCGTTCACCAGAAATAAAGACACATTAATGCAGGCTGAATCAAAACCAGAGCTGATTCAGCATGATCCACATGAAACCCAAAACACAGTAATTATCAAATCTTATTTAAAGAACTGATCTTTTGACATATAAGAGTATCACTGTACTATAAAAACATCCTGCATGTTTCAGAACTCAAAACTTTCTCATTAGTCTACACACTGTTAATATTGAACCACAGCTTGGGGAATGTTCTACTCTGTGATGTAATAGTGCGAATAAGCACCGCCTCTGCAGAAGATGATCAATATCACTGTCTGATTAGCCCCACTGATAAGCTAGGGTTAAAAACAAGACAGAAATTTTAGTACAATTATTTAGCTATAATGATAAGAATTTCTATTATTTTCCAGCTTTATTGATATATAATCACAAGTTTTTGCCCAATTGTGTAGCCCTACAAAAAAGCACACGAAACACAAATATATATATATATATATATATTTATATATTGTTTTTATTTGACAGTTAAATATTACAATAGTTCTTATTTTTTTATTTATATCTTATATTTATGTAAGATTTATATCTTATTTATACATTATATTTCCTATCTTATTTTGATTTATATGTTTCTATTTAGTAACACCATTACTTCTACTATTCTTCTTCTTCCTCTTATAGCCATGCTGATATACTCACAGCCCTATAAACAAGCACAATCACTTTTATTTCTACAGCTCTTTTAACAATATAGATTGTAGCAAAGCACTGAACATTATCAAGTAAGAGAACAGAGTAATGGTAATGTATACTGACCAGATTAAACTTTATTTATCGAATGCAGAGATGGTCTCTGTAGTCAGAACATGTTAAGAATGTTAAGAATTGTGTCGCTCTAAGAATGATCAGTGTGCAGATTCCAGACGGTGTTGTCGCAGCGGAGCGGGTCAGAACAGCCGTCCCTTCAGAGGGTCACATTATCTAAATCAGCTCCATTAACCCTCGCGGTCCGGAGCGATGCGCTGATGGACGCAAACTGACAGTCACACAGCTGCAAATGAGCAGCGCTCCCGTCCTCTTCTGATTTACATACAAATTGATCTTGAGGTAAATCAGTTGTCATTTTTCTGCAGGTCACAAGGAACATGGAGAGATAATGAAACAGGGCTGTTGAGTGGAACGGGGCCGCCCAGATGGGGCTTTTCTGTTAATGTACTCCCTAAAGCCATCAGAAGCACAAACACACTCCAGAGCCGGCGTTTAAACGCTCCGAACACATCTGACCTCATCTTTATACACACACACACACACAAACTCTGATCTCTGATCTTACCAGCACTTTCACAGACATTCATCGTGCTCCTAGAAAGCAAACACAAAAGCAATGCCAAACCCAATGAAATAAAAGTGCATAACTTCAGTGTTTGTGTGGTTATATTGTGTTAAACGGCTGCTTTTAATTGAGCTTCTTTCTTTAATCATTTACTCATTGCATATCAACAGCAAAGTTTCATGGCAAACTAAAAGAAATGTTAAAAAACATAATAAAATGTTCGTAAAGTCAATTATACATAAAACTGTAACAATATTTTCCTTACAAAATATTAAAAAATCATTTTTAAAATTACATAAATGTAAAATTAAATACATTTTTTCAATTATTCTTCGTATGAAATTTCTAAATATAGCTATTTTTATTATTATTATTGTCCAGCCATATTGAGATTTAATCACAAGATTGTGCATCCTTAGAAAAAAAGCACAGCAAACCTGAAATGTTATTTTTTAAATATTTAAATATAATATAATAAAAATTTAAATATAATAAAAATAAAAAAGTAAAAATAATCATAACAATCCTAATATTCTAATAAATAAAGAAAATTATGTATATTGATTTAACAATATTTTTCATTAAAAAATTTTTTTTTTAAATTTTTACTTTGGAATAAAATAATAATATAAAATTTAAAAAAAAAGCAAAAAATGAAATAAAATAAAATAAACAATTTTCGTATTAGTCTTTTCAAAACTTTCCATGTGAAATATCTACAAAAAATGTTTAATATAAAATATACAAATATACAAATATATATATATATATATATATATATATATATGAGTAATATGTTGATTATTAGATTAATGTGCAGAATATAGTACTGTAATTGTAATATTAAATGCAATATGAAATAGTCATACATTCATTTTAAAATAATACATAACATTAAATTATAACATAAAATATTGTAAATTATTCTAAAATAATTGAGTATTTTCTACAAGGTGGATGAGTTGTTTTTTAGATTTATTTTTTACCTTTGCACTTGTTTTTACAATTTCATCCAAGTAAATTAAGATTAATTTTCAAATCTCAAACTGCATTTACAGACTGCTCAACCTTGCATCTATCTGATCTAGACGTCTTCACATTGCAAAGATTGACATAACAAACACTAACTAATGCTGCACAAACACTGATATTGTTTCGTCTGGACATGAATATCAAGCTATTAAAATAAAAAGCATGAAATCAATATTGATTGATTAATATATTCATATACTCCAGATTCTATCAAACACAATTTGGCTTCAGCAGACGAGTGACAGACGGATGATTTGTGTCTCTATTCCAGCTCCATCTAAATTCATGACACCTGAATAGATGGAGTCAATGTTGACTGTCATTAATGAAGCCCGGCTCCACCCACTGCAGGCCTCCAGGGGGCGGAGCCACAGAGACGAATGAATCGGCCCATTGCACTCCATTAATGATGTCACGGCAGAATTAATAAGAGCGCAGTGTGAGGCTGGAGCGGTGGAGCGTGGCACGAGAAGAGCGTTTGTCAGCGTTTCTTTAACTAAAGCCTGTGTTTGTGATCCCTAGAGAGAAGACTTTCCACTTAATGAGCTGCTGAGGGATAATTATTATGTTTAATAATACACAATCTAGCTCATATCATCAGAAGCTGACCCGTCACGTATCGGCTGTCTGAAACATCACAAACAAGTCAATCAGCTTCCACATATGTGCTCGTTTCCATTTGAATCTCAGATTCACAAACTGCATTACATGTATTCTGAACAAACAGAAGAGCGGGTGCATTCAGAAAAAACACAAAACTGAACATTAGCTTTATTTCCAATTTCTCTTGTAGCATTTGAACCAATCAGGCGCACACTATCTGTTACATTTAACAAATAATCTTTAATACCGCTTCACCAGCCCAATGGGTAACTCAAACTGCAACTATGAGGGTCTGTGGAGCCTTTCCCCGAAACAGTATCACTATCAGTATCACTATCACAGTATCACTATATAACACCTCAGGAAGGTGAAAGAGGCCTCGGATTCCATGGCAACCGACTAATAACACCGGTTTATTGCTTGAAGAAATGTGAACCCAGCAACTCTGACTAGTTCTAGTTCTGGAAGCTGGCCCCCCACCATCTCTCTCGTCTCCTGGCTAAGCCCCCGGTACTAATGCAACGCATCGGCTGGGCCTAGATGCAGCACAGTCTGCAGTTTTGTGAGACACTAAGATGAGGATTTAGCTTCATGGCAACACAAGTTTGAAGCCAGACCTTTGCGGTTTTTAATTTTTCATTTACCCAAGATCCACGGTTTACGACAGATCTCTCTCTCAGCTCTTTTTTCATCTACCAATCATCAGAGTCAGGACATCTTTTGGAATTCATCACTCTTCTAACCAGGAGGACATGATTGCCAATCCAAAACCTTGGCTCGGACCCTCACCAACGAGGCAAGTATTGTACATATAACTAACCCAAACAGAGGTTTAGTATAAGTAACAGAACTCATTATGAACGGCACTGATGGTTTTATAGGTGGTCAACTGACTCTCTTTTTATAACTTTAATTTTGCCTTTTCCTAATGATTTACCCTCAAGCCTTCTTTGCACTTTCCCCATGTGTGAGTGTGTAGTGTGAGTTTTTGCACAAATTAAATGAGTTTCTGGTTCTGACATGCAAATGAATGTCCCTTTACGATTCCACCCATGCTACCTGCTCTAATGCAGTGATACTGTAAGAAGATATAGTTATTATAGTTTATATGAACTTACGCAATAATTTCGCTGAATGAACAGATTAGTTGATGGTAATTCTGCTACAACTACTACTGGCAGCTGCAATTAATCATAATTAATAGTAATTATTTATGTACATTTCCTTAAACTAATATGCTACACTATTTTAGGTTTAACTTATTTTTTTTGCATTGAAATAAAAAACAAACAAAAGTGAATCTGATTTTGAAAATATTTAAAACATTTCAAATAATTGTTTTTTAATTTTTTTTCTTTTGTTTAATTATTTACAACTATTCTTCTGATGAATCTCTAAATATTCAGGTGATTTATACATATACATATAAAAAAATAAAGTTGTTTCTTTACATAAAGTGTACTGTGTATATTTATTATGTATATATTTAAGAAAAATATGTTTAATATGTTTAGAGATTAAATCAATTTATAATAACCATTTTATGTTAATAAAAGCTTTTTTTGGATGTGATTAATTGCAATTAATCATTTGACAGAACTAATATACTGTATGTATGTTTGTTTGTGTTTAAAAAAAAAAAAATATATATATATATATAATTTTTTTTTTTTTTTTTTTTTTTCCTCCCAGAAATTAGTTTTTTTATTTTTCCTTTTTTCTTTTTTTATTTGTTTAACTGATGTTCTGGGAAAAAAAAACATTCCACACAATATTTTGATGCTTTAATTAAATGATGCTCAAATAGTATGTTTCTATGAGACTATGACTAAACATGCAGATCATTTTCTCTCTCATTACGGTTTGCTGTAATAACCTGGGTTAATTGTAGCACACAGTGAATCCATCAGCTCCACTGACTCCAGATGCTCTGTCCACTATCAAACACCAATCATCCAGCTGATCCGTAATTATAACCCTGTTCTTTCTGATTAAGTCATTATGTAAGCTCTATAAGACTTTACGGTAAGGGTTACATGAATTACTATGAATTCATCCACAAATTAATGCATGAATTGTGCCATACTTCATGCAATAATATCTCATGAATTGTCAGGAACAAACAGTTCAGAGTCTTTCATTCATGACTTCATGGATGAACTACACATTAATTAAGACATTAACTAAGATGGGTACATCATTATGATTTATGATTTATTAATCATGATCATGATGTTTTCTTTGTTAACAAGAAAGAAAAAAAAAGAAAAATCTTGAGTACATAAACTGTCATGAATTTGTGCATAAAATAGCATTATTTTAATAATGATAAAATACTTGAATTACTAAATGAATTTACAAAAATCCACATTACCTCATTCATGCATATAGTCTGTCAGACAGTCTATCAATTACTATGAGAACGAATGTTTTTTGTTGCTGTTGTTTTTAAATGAGTTATTAGGCATGTTCATATAGCCCTCCAGGTAAACATCCCAACACTGGCCAATCACAGCACAGAGCATGTGAACTCTGTTGAAATCAAAATCTAGTACTCATCATTAACTAAGCATTAGTTTCTCATGACTTCATCATGTGCGTGGGTGGGCCCTAAATTAAAGTGGTGACTTGGTCCTTAGAAATACTGAAGACACGTTTTTATCCACCTCCGTCACGCCTGCTGGATAAATCAGATAAAACTTTGTTACTACCACTTAAAATGAACCGGTTAGCGAAGTAAATATACATACAATATAAATAAATCTAAAAAGACTGTCAAAAAGGTTCCGTCCTCAACTGCCAACACGGTGGAAGAAACTTCAACTAGCACGGTGCTAACCGATGCTAAAGTGTGCGTTCAGGCTAGCGTGAACTTTGGCAATGAGGCCACTGAGACCGATTTTGAGACACCCCTACACGTGAACGCACACCAAACGAGTCACTTGCTACTTCTAAGATTCTAAGAGAATCTAACTTTCCGCATTGTGTAAAGATTGATCAGTCCCAAGAATTATGATGACCCTGTTAAGACTGAAATACTGCAGCAGTCATATCAGTATCTTCCTGGACTTTCCAGCCGAGGTGTCCATATACCTGATCACGATGTGCGGAGACAGAGCGCTGTGTTGTTTCGAAGAACCATTAACCCTTCGCCGATCGATTTTTTTTCTTTCTCTCTCTCTCTTTTAAGTTTTTTTCTCTTTCCTTGTGTTCAGTTCTGCATTCCCACGTTTAAATGGGGTACTGTGGTTTTTGAGAAGTGAGATTACTGGAGTAGCATCGTGCCAGAGGATTTTTGTATTTGATATTTTTGTGTTTTTCCTTGTGTTTACTCAGTAATACCTATGTTCGTACTTAACAAGTCGTAAACTTAGTAAAGGCGCAGAGCACAAACTGGACACAGCAATTCAAGGGTTGGGTCTGCCTCCCCTGCAGGCAGCACTTGCTAGTTCACCACCTTATCCAGAAAAGGTGTGGTGGGAACTTTGGGCACATAAGCAGGTCTGGGTCTCAGGAAAACATGAGGGTAGGCTGGACCAAATTCAAGGCACGAATTGATGACCGAAAATGCGTGCAGGTCTCCCATCCTCTTCATGAAGGTGAGCACGACCAGGAGTGAGGTACTTAAAGACAACAACTTGACTGAGTCTAGTGGCTCAAAGGGAGCTCCTTGTAGTCCCATAAGGATGACACAGAGGTCCCAAGAAGGGATTAGATGCGGTCTTAAAAATATGGTAACAAACTGCAGCAATTACCTAAATATTTTTGCTACTAAAAACAAACAAATTTAAACAACTAAATAAGCAAAATATCTGTAGCTAAATGTACAGATTATATGAAAAAAGAGCAATATTTTCAATGATTATATAACATACCCATTAAAATGCTAACTAGACTACAAGGTATTAACAAAAATCTAAGCTATTCAAGAGGGAAATGTTGGGGTTTTTTTTTGGAAACACATGTTATATATTTTGACTTTATTATTTTTTAATAAATTTAGAAACCATATTTCAATTACCAAAACATTGAAATAAACAATAGTATTCAAGTTTTTTTTTAAATGTGCTACGTCATATGAATAAATGCAATTAATTGCCACAAAAACGCAGACGTTGTGTGTTGCATGGATGTAAAAAAGATGTTGTCAGAAGAGAGAACAACCTAACAGCATGCGGTCACATCTGACATCAGGATATGAGCGGCCTCTCAGACATCATTATTATATCACACACATCCATAAACAGACACATCTAAAGGTTAATGGTTCTTCATCGAACATCTCCTGTGTTCTGCAGAAGCTGTCTCAATCATCATCATACAAGCTCATCTCCTCCAACAGTTCGGAACAACCCAGGGATCATTTGTGTTAAAATGACACAGACAAAGCTGAATCAGACAGCAAACCAGTGTAGATAAATCAGGAGAATCAAAAGCTCCTCAAACACACAGATTTGAGTCTATATAAAGCAGTCCACCACAGATGAGTGTGATTCTGCCAAGTAGGACACTCGTGGTTCAGTGTGACTGCCAAGATCACAGTCCGCAATTAAGACCTCGATATGAACTCCAGCGTTTTCATCAAACTCACACACCATCAGATGAATTGAGCTGCTGTCTATAATAACTACACCACTGCTTCTCAACCGGGTTCCGGAGACAGATGACTTTAGATTACTCAAAATAAGACAAAACAAGCTTTAAAATAAAATCCCATAAACTATTTTTTTTTTTATACGAATGAACAAATGAACTGCAAGGATATACTGCTGTGCATGCAACTGTGAAAATACAACAGCAAATGTATTATTTAGCGATAAAAAAATATTTTCTTTTATTTGTTTTATTAATTATTATATTAAAAAGTCACGGAAATCAATTAAATATTTAAATGATAAAAATTAATACAAAGAAATCTCTGAAATTAATACAATATTTAAAAATCAATAAAACATTTATAAAATGAAAAAAATTTTTTTTACAGAATCTCAAATATATATGTAAAATAATACAATCTTAAAATGTTGTGGAAGTTAAAATCTTCAAAAAGAGTAAAGCGTCCTTTCTTCTCTCTGTATCTTGTCTAGACCTTTTTGCTGACAGTCAACGGCTAAAACCGAAACCTTCCTAAACCTGACTTGGGTGTGTGCGCCGGCTGCAAGAGAGGTTGGCATTTCTTGAATGAACTTTGTTAACGGACTCAGAAGCTCCTTAGGATTTTTCTCACTCGCTGGAGAAGTTTTCGTTTGACTATTTTACTGCACGCAGCCTATGTTTTGTTGCGACTTACGAATAAAAAAGACTATATTATTCATCTACTTGGTCTTTGAGTTTTCCTCTGGCAGCAGCCCTGACAGAATCATCTGACCACTAATCATGCAGTCGGAGGAAGGATCTCCCATTCTCCCATTTAAATCTCAATTTGAAGAAATGGACTGGTTTTGTGCTCGAGGGTCAGATTCATCTGTTTACGAGCGGAGGACAGCAAGCTCTGACGGTGAGTTATTAAAGCAGAAACAGGTGCCGGTTTCTCTCTGGACGCTGGATTGCAGCTTACACTCATGGAGAAGACGAGGTCTTTCACGCTTCTGTTCCCGGAGGGATTTTACTCATCTCCTCGTCTCCGGCCCGCTGCGCATCGAGGAGTTTAATACAGTCTCGCCCTCATCTTACTCCAGGAGAGGCTGATGGATGGCAGATGCTTTACACTGGCTTGCATGACTACATTCAGACTGTTTGTTTGTGAGACGAGTTGGGCTCTGTGGAGTATCTGTTAACTGTGTGATTCAGCCTGAGTTCATCAGAACAAACCTGCTAAAAGAGTGCCAAGACTGCATCAGAATAATCCACAGCACTCCAGTCCATCAGTTATCTGGAGAAGACACAAGATCAAACTTATCCAGCATTAAGATGTTTCTAACTCAAATATGAGTCCATAATAACTCTTCCTCCAGTGAAGAAGTGGATCAGGAGAGAAATCTGTTCAGATCAAGCAGATTAAGACTTTTTTTTAGCATTGTTATGGATTATTATGAACATGCATTTTAGTTTTAAATGTCTTAATGCTGGATTAGTTTGACCTTTCGTCTTCTCCAGATGTTAACTGATGGACTGGAGTGCTGTGAATTATTCTGATGTTTTTAATCAGACTCTCAATCTGACGGCACCCATTCACTGCAGAGCAATTGATGCAACGCTACATTTTTGCAACTCAAGTCAACTATTCACTGTAAAAAAATACTGTGATTTTAACGGTAAATAACTGTAAAAATGCTACAGTAAAAACCTGTTAAATTAAAACACTATGAACTGACAACCCAGAATTCCCTGCATTGCATTTTTGAATTTTATGTTTTTTCTTTGAAATAACTCTTTTTCTCCGTTTTTTCTTATCAGTTATGTTTATTAGGGTTGTATGTTACATGTAATGTTGTTAAATGAATTTTTATTGCACATGTCTCGTGTGTTTGTGTTTGTGTGAATGACACTTAAAAGCTGCTTGTGATTGGCTTTGGTTTATCATGTGACTTTCTCATCATCACCTGTATTTGGTGTTTATCAGTGTATTTCAAAACTACAAAACTTTAATAGGTTGGTATATTAACATTACATCAGTTAATGAAATTACGGTATTTAACTGTAAATTGAACTTAAAACCGTAAAGCCTAAAATGTTGTTACTGTATTTTTACGGTTAAATTCTGTCAAACACAGCCGCAGTTTTCACCATAAATTTTACAGTGTTCCTTTAAAGCCGTTAAATTCACATTATTGCACATTTGTCAGATTTTCAAATAGGTTTGCTTCCAATCAAAGTTTGTAATATTGTGATTCTCCAGAAACATTATAGACATCCGGCACGTCTTGAGCGTTGATATGTCTGGCTGCTGTTTGAGTTCATTTCTCATGACAGAGTTGCTATCAGCAGCAGGAAATGACCTTGTTGGCGCAGACAAAGGACACAGAGAAAAAATCTATAAAAAAATATGTCCATTTCTTGCATTCAGTCAGAAACACTGTTATCAAGCTTAATGTGCCATTCCAGACCTACAGCTCTTCTATATACTGTAAATGGAGTACAAAATAACAGTCCTCCTGAACTTACTTCTGAAGTGCTTTTATAAGTAACTTTCTTCTTAAACTCTAAATGATGAATCACAGAAACAAACACAGGGTTTCTCATTCTCTGGAAGTAAACAGAGCAGATCTCCATGCAACATCAACATATTCATTCTGTTGGGATATTTCTGAAAACTAATTACTGTTTTCATCAACCCACAAACTACCACTGCATCCCATAAATGAGTATATCTTAAGTACGATCACCAGAAAACAGTAGATACGCTCTCATAACCGCCTCACACCTGTGTAAGCAACAACAAACTTAATATGTTTATGAAGATTGCACAGGTCTTAACACCAACACTCATAACACTGTATAATAAGTCTTATTAGTTATTATCACTGATTAGCAGCCTGCTTAATTAACTAATTGAATATAAATACATGAATGTTATTCATCACATACTTCATATTTACTACCGCAGCCTTTTTACTGTACTTTAAATGTCCTACTTAAGGTGAAGCCATGCTCATGAATATTAATTACTGACTTTAACCCAGTAGGCCTGAATACTGAAATGAAGACATTACTAATTAGAGCTACTGAATTAACAAAACCTACTGTTAAGAGGACACGGCTGATTAATGAGTATGAATAAATGAACATTTATTAAGCTGCTTGACTTTACTTGTTTAGTGGAAAGTTACCAGATCTGCAATATTTTATTATTAACATATTTATACTCATTGGTACAATATTAGCAGGGTTTGAATTGAACTTTCACTTGAACTGCGTGTCAGTATTCATACAAAGAACAATAATAATGGGTTCTATAGTATTTAGTCATTTTTTGACTCTAACACAAAGGAAAACAGTGCCATTATTTGTTGGGTATTTTTAAATGAGCTCAGATGCTGCATTTAATATATCATGATGACTTCTGTATTTACACTCGTTTTATGTAGCTTTGGCTTTAATAAACATCATTTATGAAAAGTTACTCCCCTTTACCTGAGTTGCCCACATTTGAGGATTGGCGGGCGTTCATTTCAAACCCTGAATATTGGAATATTTGCAGGAGCCGAGCACAAAAATTGCGAGAGCAGATGGTAACGGTCACAAAAAAGAAAACATAATAGAAACTCCTTTGCTGAAAACAAGGTTGCCAGATGTGTGAAACAAAACCAGCCAAACTAATACACTAAACTATAATTTGTGGTTTTCTCTCAGGGATCCTCTCTGACGACTAAACAGCATTCCTGGACATAAAGGGAGATATTTTTTCAAAAGCATAAAATTGTCCCACTTCTGCTGAAAAACCACAGACCTGGCAACACTGCATGCCGTGAGCTCTAAACCACTGAATCAACAAACAACAAATCAGTCGTATGGGTTATTTTATGACAAATTATTGATTTTTCTTTTAGAACAAAAATCAATAGGTTATTAAGTAATGAACATGTTCCATTAATATATTTTGTAAATGTCATACTGTAAATATATCAAAACTTACATTTTGATTAGTTAGTAATATGCATAGCTAAGATCCTCATTTGAACAATTTTAAAGATGATTTTCTCAATATTAGATGTTTTTGCTTCCTCAGATTCCAGATTTTCATATAGTTATCTCCTAACAAACCAGACATAAAAGATTATTCAGCTTTCAATTTCAAAAAACTGATTATGACTGCTTTTGTGGTCCAAGGAAACATAAGAAAAATGAAAGTGTCCACCATTTTAAAACTTTTAAATACATTTTCTTTTTAGTCAATATAAAAATCACTTTAACTGCATGTTATAGCTTCCATTTCTCTCTCTACATTTTCTTTATTTTTCAGTATGCTTCCCTTTATTTATATAGCTCATGACACGCCGCAGCTTGCTGTAAATATATCGCAAATGGTTCCATTTCGTTTATTCAGGTTACATTCTGTCAGCATTTTCACATGTATATATATATATATATTTGTAGCGAGTCGTGATTTATTGGCGCCCATATTTGGGACGTCTGTGTTTGGACAGAAGTGTTGATTATAAATCATTTGGAGCAGAAAGGGAGGCTATTTTCCCGTGTCACTTGTGAGCGTGTTTCTGACCAGCAGCAGCGTGTAGAAGCTCATCCATTACTGTCCCTAAAGGCCCACATCCACTCCAATAACACCTCAGACCCACGCAGAGATGAGATAGCGCCGTGTTCACAGACGATCCCTTCATGATACAGCAGTATCAAGGTTACACGTCCGTGCTCGTGAGCGCTTTACCGTAAATCACTGTGAAATTGGCGTGATGGTTATTCAGGAAGGTAATCGAGCGCCACCACGCTTCATAAACGTGACCCTCGACCACAAAACCAGTCGTAAGGGTCTGTTTCGTTCAATTGAGATTTATACGTTAAGCTAAAAAATTTTTTAATACAAATACTGAGAAAATCATCTTTAAAGTTGTCCAAATGAAATTCTTAGCAATGCATATTACTGGGGATAAGTTGGGATATATTTATGGTAGGAAATTTACAAAATATCTTGATGCAACGTGATTTTTACTTAATATCCTGAGGATTTTTGGCTTAAAAGAAAAATCAATAATTTTGACCAATCCAGTGTATTGTAGTCTATTGCTACAAATATACCTGTGCTGCTTATTTACTGAGTGTTTACTACACTGAAAAAAACGCCAGTTTTACAATTAACTACAACTTTTCTTTCAATGATTTCCTGCTTAATAATAGTTAGTGCGGTAGTTGTCAAGTTTAGATATTGGGTAGGATTAGGGATGTAGAATAAGCCAATAATATGTGCTTAATTAGCACTAATAATGTATGCTAATAAACAACTAATAGATGTAAACGTAAAATAAAGTGTTGGCAATGATCCAGAATAAATGTTTATATAATAAATGCGCTTGTACTATGTATATTTATTATGTATATATAAAGAAACGCATACAGTATACATATTTAAAATATTTACATGTATTTAAATTCATATAATTTTTCTTGCAGTATATATGCATATATATATATATATATATATATATATATAACTTTTTTTCTTAAATGTATACATGCATGTGTGTTTATTTATACATAATTTTTGCCAGAAAAGCATGATTTTTTTTTTTACATTGCATTGTCCTCTGCATTAATATTTTCCTATTCAATCCTGTAAAGCTGCTTTGACACAATCTGCATTGCTAAAAGCGCTGTATAAATAAAGGTGACTTGACTAGGCAGGTTTTGTTCACGAGGGCCACACACGAGCACTCAGGGGCCCTCCACACCTCTTCTCATTAAGAGCTCCTGCGCTCCGTGAGTGTGTTTTCATTCACGCCAGCGTGTCAGAACATTTCATTTGGACGCGTGCATGAATTGATGACTCGCTCGCGTCCGCTACAGGTCACTTTGCCGGAAAGCCATCTATCTGAGGACGTCTCTGGAGCCGTGCACACATGTTGGCCCCGATTGCTTCCGCGGAGCGAGTGAATGCAGGGAAACACATGTGTTTGGATCCCTGCGAGGGCCCGAGGCGATGACAAGGCGATCAAACCGAACGTGTCAAATATAAATTGCTTTGACCTTTTTCCTCTCAGACTCGTGGCTCTGTGTCGGCGGGGGACGTTTTTAATACGAACCGAAAATAGTGTGAAAGTCTGCAAAATTTTAGAGGGATGCGGAAAAATAACGAAGGTGAGTTTTATTCTCTGTGGGACAAACTCAAATGATCCTGAATATTTTATGCAATTTCCCGGCGGACGCGCAGGTAACCTTGAACGCAATATGTTTGGATGCTGACTGGCCAGATTTAACGCATTCCCGTGCATCTTTTTACATCTGAACGCTCTATAACATTTAATAAGGTATTGATCACATTTAAACGAGGCAGGACGTGTTCTTTTGGGAACGAGTCTAATTAGAAACAGTGATCAGCAAAAGCGTGTATCATTTATGAGCTCTGTGTTATTTGCTTGGGCAAGGTCAGGGAGCACTTTCCTAAATTATTTCTCGTCTGGATCCATATTTTGTAATATTTTTTTTGTATTAGTGCTGCTTGCTGAGCCAAGCGTCGCTGTAAACGCTTCTAAACATCAGCGACCCTGCTAACAGAAACATTTTCCTAAAACATTTTAATGATGCTACTGTAACTCTGAGGGATTTGATTGTTTTGCACACATTATGGGAAAGTTGCTTTTGCTGAATCTTGTAACTTATTGTTTATTGTATTAATGTTTAAAAAAAAGAAACATTAGAAGAATGTCCAACTAAAATGATTCTGAAAGACATTCTATAAACAACATCATGTTTTGAGAACAAACATTTTATTAATATTACTCAATGTTCATAACTTTGACAGAACTTTCCATGTTTGCTGAGCACAAACCACCCAGCAACTGCATAGCAACACACTACAAATGTGGTTTATTTAAAGGATTTTGGGATGACTGGACCTTTATTTTTGGTGTTTTGACATCTGGAAATCACCACTGGGCAGTCATTTTAATTTGAAAGAAAAAGTCAGAATTCTGAGTTTATATCTCACAGTTATATCTCACACCAACAGAGGCCACTCCCACAATAGTTGATTGACAGCAGCGTGTCACACAGACTGAACTGGTGTCTTAACTCAGACCCG
>JAUMHI010000051.1:16950764-16977117 GCA_032359435.1 Enteromius unitaeniatus
ATGTAGTATTGGTTTGTACATATACATAGAGATAAAGATCGATTTATCAATGGAGCAGACAAGAAATATTTGAAGAAAGCAGACATGAACATGATCTGTAGAACTACTGAGCGTCAGGTTATTTCTTTTGAGTAAAATTATCTTCAGATAAAACAGAAGCCTAAAGGTCTCCACAGCATCCTGTCAAAAGTTTGGTTTTTTGACAAAAATATTAATTAATGATTAATTAATGACAGTACTAAAAACATTATCTGTAACAACTCACCGAAAGTAAAAAAAAAAAAAAAAATCTATTAATCAGTTAATGAAACCATTAAAAAATTAATCTAGAAAATCAATGGAAAACAGAATTTGGTGAAAAAACCGAGAAAGAAATAAAACATTTACAACTGTCTTAAATATTGTATTTTTGTTAACTTTCAATAATTTGCCGTTTGATATAGTATGTTTCATGATTTCATTTAGACATGTTTTTTAGATTAATAAAATTCAATTTAACTATTTAAACAGGCTCTAGAAAAATTAAATCGGAAAACAGAAATGCAAATAAATTAAGATTTGGGGGAAAACATAAAACAGATTTCATAGGGCCTTATTAAATGTAAATGTAGCGCCTGGGTTTGTTGCTTTGGAACAGCACTCAATCTCTCGTCTCTTCTCCAGATTCAAGCCGGTCCAGAAGATGGACGGTGTTTCAGGAGAGAACTTCTCCACCGGGGGGCAGCATACACCCAGCGCTGCAGAGCAGACCTTCATCGCTCAGAGCCAGCATCATCAGCAGTTCCTCGGTAAACTCAACGCAAACATAGCTGCAGACGCTTAGTGATCATTCCTGTTATAGAAGAGCTGTTCTGAGTTTCTCCATGTGCTCCTTCAGATGGGACCAGAGCTCTGCCGGAGTTCGTTGACCTCGACCTCGGAGAGCCTGTGGAAGGTGTCGGGGCCGAGGACGTCAAAGCCCTTCAGACGCTGTACAGAGAGCACTGCGAGGTCAGTCGTGTTCTCCAGGACACCTTTATCACAGTCTGTGTCATCATACAGGATCTGATCAGCAGCAGCATCAGTGTTGTGAAGAAAATTAAGCTCATTTAGCTGGACTGTTTATACTGTACTCTAGCATGTACACAAAAACTGGCTTTCTTACTATTTTTTTTAATAAATATATATATAAATATCTAGACATTCTTGAATCAAGATGCATTTACTTGACACGTAAAATGATTTAAAATACTGTCATTTTCTAAAAATAATAATTGTTTATAATAATTTTTTTCATAAAACAGGCAAAAACATCTTAATTCAAAGGCTAAATAAGATTCTTTTTCTTACCTGATTGACATGTTTTTGCTTGTTTTCAAAAAAAAAAAATTTTTTTTACAGAAAACCAGACATGATATTTTATGTCATGTTACCTGCACAGTAAAATCTTAATTCAAGATTGTTTAGATATTTATACTTGGAAAAAACTTCACTCTATTGTTTGACGGCAGAATTGTGATAAAGGTCTGTTCACAGCTCATTGAGTCCGGGTTTAAAGGTCACTGTTTTTATACGCAGGCTATTTTGGATGTTGTGGTGAACCTTCAGTTCAATCTAATCGAGAACTTGTGGCAGACTTTCTGGCGCTATTCTCCATCCAGCTCCGTGGAGGGCGTCACCATCACAGAAAACAGGTGCGTTACTCAGTACTTTCCTCTCTGGTGCCTCATCCGGTTCATTAGATTAAACCAGGAATATAACCGTTTTTGATTCAGTGGCATGAGCGAGATCGAGGGCCGCCTGCCCCAGACCAGACTGGTTCTGCTCTGCCGAAACGAGGGTGTGCTGAAGTGGATGAACATCTGTGATCACCTAATGTATCAGGCCCTCGTGGAGATCCTCATCCCTGACGTCCTGAGACCCATTCCTAGTGAGTGCTTCTTCAGTCATAGGCACAGCATTTCGTACAGTGCTCTGTACATCTGCACTGCACATCATCTTTTACTAATCTCCATCTGTGTTGAACAGGTGCCTTGACTCAAGCCATCCGTAATTTTGCCAAAAGCCTTGAGGGCTGGCTCACCAACGCCATGAGCAGCATTCCCCAGAGAATGATCCAGACCAAGGTAAGACCGTCGATGGTCACCGGTGCTTTAGCCTCCGTCTGCTGTAGAAATCCCAGTTTCTAAAGCTTCCTGGTCTTCGCCGCAGGTTTCTGCTGTTAGTGCCTTCGCTCAGACCCTCCGCAGATACACGTCTCTGAATCATCTGGCGCAGGCGGCTCGTGCGGTTCTGCAGAACACCTCCCAGATCAACCAGATGCTCAGCGACCTCAACCGGGTCGACTTTGCCAATGTGCAGGTATGATCTGAGCTTCATAGCATTCCTGACACAGAAAGCTGCAGTTTTGAACAAGCACTCCTGTGTAAAGGCTACAATACACAACAACTCTTACTAGACACCGCACTTCGACTTCATAAATAGTCAATTGAGATGCATGCATCATCTGAAAGCTGATCATCTGTTTAAAGTTAGTGTAGCCTATTCCAGCCTCACAGTGTCAGTCAGAACGGGTAGTGATGTGACTCTCTGGTGGCGTACAGGAGCAGGCCTCGTGGGTGTGCCAGTGTGAAGAGGGAGTGGTTCAGCGCCTCGAGCAGGATTTCAAGGCCACCCTCCAGCAGCAGAGCTCCTTGGAGCAGTGGGCAGCTTGGCTGGACAACGTGGTCACTCAGATACTGAAGCCGTACGAGGATAAACCCACCCTCCCCAAAGCTGCGCGCCAGTTCCTGCTCAAGTGGTCCTTCTACAGGCAAGACTCTCACACTTCTGAACACGGATTTGATTTCACGGATTTAAAAGCAGACACTTAGCTTTCAGATACAGAACAGACTACCTCACTTTCACGCGGATTACATAATCAGAGAATATAAGTTTTCAATTTTAATTTGCTCATTTCAAAAGAAAACACTTCAAGCTTAAAAAGGCACAATATGTAATATTTTTGTAATAAAATATCCAAGAACCACTTGCACAGTGTTATATTTCATGCAGTTGTGTGCTTGCTTTATCTCAGAAGTTCTGTAGGATTTGTAAATTCAAAGAAATTCCAGATTTAAATAATGAACCGTCCCTGTTCTTTGTCACCTATCAATGACGCAATATCCACAATTTCCATATCATGGATCATGATTACACTCTCCACAATCCCAAAAACTTAGATTTATATAAACTGAGCCAAGATGTTATCGGAAGAGTCAAGGAAATAACACGAGAACAGATATTGGCGTGGTGTTTCCGAAATACAGAGAGCAGTGTGAAAACCTGGGACGTGACAGAGTTTTAGTACACGGGTAAGCAAGTATATATTATTCATGTGCAGGTGATTAAAAACCGATATAAATGAGCTTTTCATTCGTGAACATTTGTGAAAACGACAGAGTTCAAAACCTTGTCTCTATAATTGTTTTGTAAATGCGACCTCTAGTGTCCTAAACTTACATATTGTGCCTTTAAAGTAGAAACATTTCTCATGTCTACAGATATTTTAGTCTTTATGGTTTCTCTGCGAATCAAGAAAAAGTGAACATGCCAGCACACAGAGGGTTAAAGACACTAAATTTAATTTTATGCTATAAATGTCAATTGAAAATCAATATTGAAAATTTATTTAAAAGGTACTGTATGTAAGAAATGTATTGTAATAATCATAAAATGTCTCTGTTATGTTCAACAGGCATTAAGAAAACATGTTAATTAAAAGTACTCATATCTCTGACAGCAGAAGTATAGCCTGGATATTCTCGTTTATAAAGCGTAGTTGCAGCCCTCAACTGATGTTTATGTTGTCATGTTTTGTTTTGGTCTGAAGCTCCACTCTCCATCTATCTCCCAATCACGAAGGCAGTCGTGTCCAGTAGAATCCAGGTTGCCTGATCTTCATTAAAGTGCAGCAACTACTAAAAAAATGTCTAACATTTAGAGTACAAAACCTGAAAGACCTCGCTATGAATCTGAAATACGGCTAAGTGCTAAATAAGACAAGGGTTTGCATTGGAGAAGCGTTTGAATGATGGAGAAGGATAAAAGCAGCTTATCTGGCAACCTCGTACAATGTCAAATCGGTCGACATCACCCAACCCTGGAGTGAAGCGTCTACTCTGGTTTTTATTTCCATGTTTTGTGGGACTCTTGCAGCTCTATGGTCATCAGAGATCTGACCCTTCGCAGCGCTGCGAGTTTCGGCTCTTTCCACTTGATCCGGCTGCTGTACGACGAGTACATGTTCTATCTGGTGGAGCACCGCGTGGCGCAGGCGACCGGAGAGACGCCCATCGGAGTTATGGGAGAGGTAATGCCTGCGTCTCTCTGTGTGATGTTTGTGGAGCTCAGCAGGAGCCATAAAGTGTCGTGAAGCCAATCTTTCTCTCTAATTGACATTTCTTTGTGCTGCTCCATCCATCACAGTTTCAGGATCTGAATACCATGTCACCTGCCAACATTGACAAAGGTAAGCTTAGACTGCCAGCTGAGAACTCATTACACCCAGAGTTGCGTAATTACAGTCCAGACTAACAAGCCTAGCTGCTTCAGACCAGCAGGAGATTTCGTTGCTTTCCTTTGAGAGCCGAGATTGCTGGATGAGCCAGTGCTGTGCTGTTTGTGTTCCTCCATCATCAGGCTATTTGTGGCGTATCGGCATTCAGAAACATCATAACGTTTTTAATTTAATTTTTTAGTTTAATTTTTGTAATTTTTATCATTTACTCATTCTTTTGGTGTTCTAATGCAGTAAGCTCTACTTTTTCACACCACAGAAGGAGATTTCAAATAAAATAAAATGTTTTTTTTCGACTCTTCTAATATTAACAAATGCTTTTTAAGCAGCAAATCAGAGTATTAGAGTGATTTTTGAAGCATCATGACACTGGAGTAATGATGCTGAAAATGAATTACATTTTAACATGTATTCCAATTAGTGCTGTCAAACAATTAATTGCATCGCAAAATAAACAGTTTTGTTTACATGAATATACACAGTACACACACATGTATGTATATATTTGAGGAAAATGTTATCAATATTTAATAAATATATTTATATATAAGAATATGCATGTAAATATATAAAAAAAAGTATACATACATGCTCTGTGTATACATAAAATATACACTTACATATATTATGTAAATAAAAACTTTTGGATGCGATTAAATGCTTGACAGCAGCATTTCAAATTGTTATTTTAAATAGCAAAAATGTCTAAATTTGACTGTTTTTGCTTTGGATCAAATAAATGCAGCAGGGCTCTATACCAAGACCGTTCAAACGACTCAAATGAATGATAAAACCAGTGACTGACCGCCACCTGCAGGTTGTTTTATTTGTAAAATGTCGTTTCAGTTATTTAAAATCACTTCAAATCAAACAATAGTTTTATATTCATTCGTCTTGCAACATTATGAATTTTATGAATCCATGCCACCTTTGAGCCTCTGTAAATGACTAAATTTAGTCTGGTGTCTGCTAGACGAGGTGAGCGAGATGGACAGCGATCTGGACGAGGACATGGAGGAGACGGACGAGCCTCTGGCTAAGCGGGAGAAGGCGGAGACGGAGGTCATCCAGGTGCTGCAGGTGGGAGCCATGGAGGACGGCAGCAGCGCGGTGGTGGGTGTAGTTCAGCCCAGCATGCTCAGCACCGGGAATCACAGCGAGCACATCCTGAGCTCGAGCGGAACCAGCACCATCCGTCACTGCAGCAGCCTGGGAAACACATACGCCTCCGTCTGAACCAGCTGCACTTTCACCACTGGCTCCAAAACCTCTCCTCCTTCACAGAGACTCGACGGGATCGACCGCAGAGCTCCACTAAACCAACCCTGAGATGGGATGAGATGCTGATTGTGACGTTTAAAGCCCCAATGTTCCCGGCTGAAAAAACTGCACTTCTGTTATATACTTCAAGTGCTTTATTTTTGCACACTAGATTTAAACTAAAAAATTATTCTTTAGTACTTCTTAAATTAATCTTAAGAAGTACTCAACCGTGCTCTTTTGGGACACTTGGAATATAAACTAAAATGTGCTTTTAACATACACTGCAAAAAAAAAAATGTCTCTTAGTATTTTTGTTTTGTTTTCTAATATAAATATATAAACATTCTTGAATCAGGACTCATTTACTTAATATTTAAAATCATTTTATGTGTCAAGTCTTGTTTTCTAAAGAAAAAAAACAACATTTTATTAGTTTTTACTTAAAACAAGCAAAAATATCTGCCAGTCGGGTAAGAAAAATCTTTAAATTCAATCAATATGTCAATATTTTTTTTCTTACCCCATTGGTGTTTGAAGGAAAACTTAATAAATTAAAAAATGATTCAATAATTTGTATATTTATATTAGAATTTTTTTTTTTTTTTTTTGCAGTGTACCATCTCTATCTAGCTACCACTGTAATACTAAGTGTACTACAGGCAGTGACTAAATACAGTTTTTAAATACAGAGATGTGTTAAAAACTAGGGCTGTCAAATAATTAAAATTTGTAATCAAATTAATCAGGATTTTCAGTGGATTAATCACTATTTGCAACCTTAAGCAAATTAAGCAGAGCCGGCGACTGTCTATATTAGTTTACACAAACTTGAGCACAGTTGTCAATATGTTTATAAGAAACTAGCCTGTTAGGAAAAACTGATGCCTGACCCGTCTCACATTTTGTATTAGAAATACTACATTTTGCCAGGCAACAGAAGGCTTGCATGCGGATGCTAGATTAAATAAGTTATGCTTCTTTACAAGCCTCCGCAAAATGACGCTCCTCAGTTTTTAATACAGTGAGCGTAAAAGACTTCAGTTCCCACGCGTCACTGATGCAAAGTGCTTACTCCGAGGTAATTGTTGCCTCACTTTCCTGACAAATAATTTGTCAAACTGCGCATGTGTGAAATGCCGTAAAAATAATTAGCGTTGTTAACACGTTATTTTTGACAGCCCTATTAAAAACACAATTTATTTCATTTTCATGGTGTCACAATTGAGTCCACTTAGAGGATTTTAAGAATCATTTTCAGTATATTAAGTTGAAAATTAGTTTGCAGAAATAGAGCACTTTAAATACATTATAGAAGTGTACTTTGTTTCACTTGGGTTAAAAAATAAATACATTTTTGGATGACCCAGAACTCAAATCCAAGCCACTAGATCCACCAGGGAAACATACACAGCGCAAACAAATCCTTCTCTTACTTAGTATCTGTGTCTTGTGTTCTAATATAAATATTTACATGTTCTTGAATCAAGATGCATTTACTTTACAACTAAAGTGATTTAAGATATTAAGTCTTGTTCATTTAAAAAAAATCTGCCAGTGGGGTAAAAAAAAAACTAAAAATAAAACAAAAAGTAATCTTAATTCAAAGACTAAAGATGATTTTTAGCTTGTTTTAAGTAAAACTACATTTGTTTGTTTACGGAAGTCATGTTACTGATGCAGTAAATTCATCTTGATTCCAGAAAGTTCAGATGCTAGAAAACAAGTCAAAAACATGAAGTCAGAGAAGGGTATTTTTGCAGTGCCGTCAATGTTTATCACTTCTCTATTACTGTACTGGTCATTGTTTACAGTTTTGTTCAGAGCGTGTAATTGGCCAAACGTTGCTTGCTCTTTGGTTAGGAAGTGTGTATCTATGCTGCTATGATCCAAGCAGGCTAGACAACTTGTACCGAACGTAATGAGCTTGCCTTTTCACCTTCTGTACTTTGCAGTCCGAGTGTTTCCAATTGCCTTCTGTTTGTAGATGTAGTCGACTGCTAGCTTTTTTTGGTCATTGTACATATATGCTGCATGTGCGAACTGCGTTATGGGTCTTTTCTTGTTATTAATTGGACCAAAAACACAGGAGCGAGAGACAACGGGCTTCGCTGCCTCTCACGCCTGTGCGATGTTGCAGAACAGAGCGAATGTCAGGGATTTTATGTACCTCGGGTTCATCTTAGTGCCTTAACCCAAACAACAGCTTTTCATTTCGTCTGAAGCGACTGCGAGGAGAAACTGAAAACCACACCACCAGAGAATATTCATAGCCTTGCGTAAACATCTGCCACCGACTGATCTCGGTGGACACGTGGCTGGATTTGTGATCTGACACAGAACCCCCGCATGAAAATTCAGGGTCATGGTTTACTATGACACTCGTCTGTCGCTCCATCACCGCTCTCTATTGGCCTCTGGAGTCAGCTAAAGTGTGTGTGTGTGTGTGTGTGTGTGCGTGCATTTGGCCGAGGTGTTTATCGTCGTGTGTATCTTGTCGCCCTACCTCACTCCGGCACTGCTGGTCTTAAACACAGATCCTGATGGGATTGTGTCTCTTATTTGCTGACCCATATGTTGTCATTTTACTTTGATTTAAATTCACATCAGCTGCCCTCCACATCACGACTCGTGGACCAAACCTTGATAAATATTAGTGTAGAGTTTAGAAGTCAGGTCTCATTCACAAACAAGCAGAATTTAGTACCAAAACATTAACGTGAATTGTACTATTAAATCATCTGATAA
The DNA here is from genome assembly GCA_032359435.1 of Enteromius unitaeniatus. Classification (NCBI taxonomy): domain Eukaryota; kingdom Metazoa; phylum Chordata; class Actinopteri; order Cypriniformes; family Cyprinidae; genus Enteromius; species Enteromius unitaeniatus. The sequence continues at coordinate 16,959,310 of JAUMHI010000051.1, forward strand.
ATGAGACCTATAGTTAAATTTGTTTTTAGTGCTGTATGATTAATCGCATCCAAAATATGTTTATTTACATTATATGTGCATGCACTCTGTATATTTATATATAAATAGACAACATTTAGATTCATATAACTTACAATATAATATATACAAATATTTATCTTAACATTTTTCATATATAATATACACGTGTGTGTGTATAAGGGTTTATTTGCAAAAACCGATGCAATTTTTAACAATTTTCCAAAATCGTTGTGCATTCAAATGAATCACAATTAAACTGCAGTTGAGTTGTTTTGATATGAAGTAAAAATGACAACAAAAAAAAACAGCTAACACAAAACATAATAAAAAAAAGATTTTTTATGAAAATTAAACATGTTTTTGCAAATAATAAAAACATTTTGTTGAAAATGTTAAAAAAAAAAAAATTATATATATATAGGATTTTTTTGCAAATAAAGTATACATACAGTATATATATATATATATATATATATATATATATATATATGCCCCAAACACATATATATTATGTAAACAAAACTTTTATTTTGGATGCAATTATTAGATAGCACCATTTTTATTTTATCTGCATGAATAGATGATGGCGTTTCATTTGGTAATAGATCTAGGTTGTTGTTTGTTTCGTTTGTTTCCTGTTTAATTACTGTGAAATGTTAACCTGATGGACAGGAGATGGCAGCATCCGTTAGTAAAGTTAATGAAGTCAGCTGTTCGGTTTCAAGAGGTACGACTACCTTATGGAGAACTTTTATACTTGACCTGTCGTAAATTACTGTACTATTGTGGAAAACACTGGAAAATTGTAGTTGGAAACTGGAAACTGCGTTGTTTTCTTCACTACTGATATTATTTTCAGTGAGCGACTGAAGCCGTTTCACGTTGTTTTATGCATTTTTTAAATTTTATTTTAAATCGAAACGTATTACGGATCTTATTTTTAAAGCGGGGGATGAACGTTTAAAGTAAAAAGCATCCTCCTGATCGTTGCCGTTCATTTGAAGAGATTCCGTCAAGACGCGTCAAAATTTCCTGATAATCGTGATGTTGATTTATATTTACGTGTGCAATCTGTGAAAGTCACCTTTTTGAGCGTAACGACCCGTCGCTAAAGATTTTCTACCGCTGAAGAATTATTTCTGAGATTATGTGATTTAATTGTACTCGCGCATAGAAAAGCGTCGATTTGCGTTTTCGAGCTTCAGTTTTTGATTTGTTTATTTACTTCCGTCCTTGTGCCTGGACTACAGACAGGTCTTTGCTCTTGGATAGTTCGGTAGATGTGTTGATCACTACTCAAAGTGCTTTTGGTCTTGCATGCCTTTTCTCGTGCTGCTAGAATATCATGAGTTCGCTTCTCTGTCGCTTTCGGACGACGTGCCAGAAAGTATAGAACAGTTCAGTGCGTTAATTTCAAACCACATGCCTGTTTCTACTCAAACTTTGCCAAAACGCGGTTCACATACTTTTGATTTTGGAAAGTCTTTGTTGCGTTGTTTTCATTTTTTTTTCTCCTTCCTCTTCTGACCAAGACACTAAAATTTCTCAATGGACGTTTGCGACCTTACTATGGATATCGATGCAAGGTTTTCTAGGAAAAGAAACTTGCCCTTCTTCTGATATCAACATATCAACCCCTGAGGAGCGTGAAGGCAGCTTCACTGACTAGAGACTTCAGTGCCTTTGATTTCACTAAGACCTCCAGAACCAGTACAAGCCAACGGACGTCTCCCAAAACGCCACACTCACCTTCGACACATATGCACCTCCCAGTTTAAAGGCACCCAAACTGATTCAACTGCTGATGAACTAAACGATGACGTGAACAGAACTATATTGGGATTCCACCAATACGAGCACTGCACTATCATTGTCATCATGAAGTTTCTTTCGTTTCGGTTTCTTTCTATCGTGCGTAGAGTGACACGCTTGGTTTCTATGTCGTCTTATTTCGGGGGGGTTTTCGGGAATATTTTAAGTGCCATTTGACTGTTTACGTAGTGAGTCGTGGCCTGCTGTAGCGCGTTCAAATGCAAGCACAAGCATCGTGGTACTCTGAGAAAACTCAGAAGTGAAGTCCTAGATGTAAATATTGAGATAAAAATGGAAGGATATTTATTTACAGTCCCTTACTTTAAGCAGTTTAATGACAGATATGTTTGAAAGTGTAAATTGTGATATTTTTCCCCCCTTCTCTCGCTCTCTCTTTATCGTTTTGGATGATGTACCTTACATATACAGTACATATGTATTCTTTTTTTTTTTTTTTTTCTTTTTTGTGTGTTGTTCCAATTTACCTCTTAGTAAATTATATCCTCTGAAAATTGGTAAAAGCTTACTAATATGTGTAGAGTGATTTGTATTGTGTATTTTACATGAAGGATAACAAAACCGGGGAACTTTTATATTTATAAAATGATATATTAACATTTAGTGTGTCAATATGAGGAAAATATAGGAATTACCCAAGACACATGTAGTTTGTTTTTTCTGAATATTTCAGACTTGAGCTCAGGCTAGCTTATTAGTGTTGTTTTCTTAAATTTGTGGCTTGTCTTTCAATTAATAAACTTTTTCTTGTTGAAAAAAGACTCACCCTTGCGTCGTTCTGAACGCCGTCGTTCTCGCCTGTGGAACGTAAAAGTAGAAATGATGAAGAATCAGGAGAAATATTTATTTTTAGTAACATTTTAATAATACAGTGAGGAAAAACAGTAAAAAATAAAGCACAACAAATGCATTCTGTTCTTGTACCAGCAAGTTCAGTGACTGTATTCACGTCAGACTGAAAAATTAAACGTTTTAAGAAATATTGATCAGTGCTGTTAATTCTAAAGAAAACTTTTTAAACTCTACATTTGTTGACTGTATGAACAGATTTTGCTTATATATTACTTTTAATTCTATATTACATATATATTTGGTTTACAACGATACTTAATTTAAGGGTAGATAGATATGCATCAGTAGTTAATTATTATAATTTTTAATAAATGTCGAAACTATTAGTTTTTATTTACCGGACAGCATAAATCTTTAACGAAATCGTTGGCGGGCTTATTTTTAATGGCGGATTTGGCGGGAACGTGTCTGACAGGAATGGCAGACACAAAAGCCTGAGGTAAGCCGCTTTTGTATTTCTATACTCATTTTCATCCGTGACGATTGTTTTAAGGCTAATTAAGGTTTCCTCAAATAAATCGTGAGGAAACACATTAGCTCCGAAAGGCAAACCGTTACCGTTTCTCGACTCAACTTTAAGTAATTTAAGCGAAAAGACTAATTTAACATTAATTGACCAGCTCCAGAATATAAATATAGCTGCCAATATACCATTTAGTATGTAGTCACTTTAGATATATTAATGTTTTACCTTAATTAACGAAAGAAGCTCGGTAGCTCAACGACAAGCGACCACCTGTAGAAACACCAGGCCACGCCCATCTCTTGAATATTCATTTTGAGTACGTCACGTACGTACAGACGCACGAACAAGACGCAAATCACTGAATTACTAATATTAATGCTAATTGTTTGTAGATTAGTTAACATCTGAAGAAACGAACGGAATCGAGCAGTCTTTTACACAAAAGTAGACGTTTTGATTACAGTGTTGAATTAAAAAAAACATAAGCCAAGTCTAATATCTCAAACTCTGGCGTCTAAGGCAATTTAGGTTATGAAAATCTGTAGAATAGTAACTATTTTCTTAGCTTATGGTCTCTTTCAGCCATCAGAGCTCAAATTACTAATAATAATAATAAAATAAAAAGTTCTGTGTTTATAACTTTTGTGTTTAACTATTTAAAATCTGTTCTTCAACTACTAACAGGTGGCTGGTTAATATTAACCAACAGCCAAGTAAGTATTTATATTTCTAACAAACTTTTCAGGATCAAATCATCTCCTGATGGATAAAATCGAGACCTGGCCTATACATATCTATACAATATTTCACATTTATGATTCTTTTTTATGAAAAGCGGTCTGTGAAGGTGAGTAAATATAAAATACACAAGACTTCAAAATCAATTTAATATTATACTGTATTTGATAAACTGCTAAAGGTACGAGCTATCTGAGGAAATGTGCTCACAAGCACCCTCTTCTCATTCAGAGCGTTCTTATTTCTTTCCAAACAGAGTATGAAATCAGGCTGGACAGTATTGACCTGTCTTCTGAACTCACTCCAGACATGCAAAGTCTCAGTTGTCGCCGTATGACATCTCAAGAGTAATTCTGTCATGTTACAGAGAGAAAAAAACAAGCTCTGAATAATACTGACATCTTATTTTCCATAATGTTCATGTCATATGGCTTTCAATGTTCACATCAAAACAAATCAAATGACCATCATTTATTATATGAATAACTGATATTCTCCGGCATCAGGGGGAACATGATGTGTGCTCTAAAAAAAAACAGATTAATTGTATAAAAGTGTTAATTCATCAGTTTCTTGTAAAAGGATCTTTAGAGCCCTTGTGACCATTGACCAGTAAATCAGCTAAAACCGCATTAAAGGAACAGTTCACCTGAAAATGAAAATTTTCTAGAAATTTAGCATCAGTGAATGGGTGCCGTCAGAATGAGAGTCTGATTTAATCATCAGAATAATCCCCAGCACTCCAGTCCATCTGGAGAAGACTAAAGATCCAGCATTAAAGATGATATTAACTCAAATATGAGTCTATAATAACTCTTCCTCCAGTGAAAAAGTGTTCTGGTTTGTTTTTATCAGCTGTTCGGACTCTCATTCTGACGGCACCCATTCACATCAATACCACGGCATTTCTCCAGAAATGGAAAGAAACATCCAAACATCCGAGGCCAATTAGTTTTTCTGTAAAAGAGCTGCAGAACACTTTTATTCACAGGCTGCAAAAAATAAAAACAAAACATGCGTAAAGTGCTAAAAACAAGTACATAGCTAAAAGAAAATAAAAAGCATTCAGAAGAAAGCCGGTTGTTATTGCTCGTGCCTGTATGAGTTTATACGAACCGTTAATACGTCTTGCTATGATTATGTTAGCGGTATGCAGTGAGAAGCTTGCTAAAAGAATCAAAATGTAAAAAATTGAGCCAGTAGCTGCTGGCGAGAAGCTAAAGAAAGCATGTCTTCTGTACACGCAGCATCCGCTAGTACAACCGGTTTCCTACATGACTTCCGTCGTACTTCAGCTTGGCCTGAGAGACTCCGGGTCGCAGTAAGAGGTGACGATTAAAACAAAGTAAAAAAAAAAAAAAAAAGAGGAATAATGGGAGACTCTACGGCTAGTGAAGCAACAGCATGAAGCAAATTCATTTAAACAGCTCTTGAAGACTCGACCGAATCCCAGCATGCACCTCTGCAGAGCTCATCATCTTCGTGCAAAACACTTTTGCATATAGATATAAAACACTGGGTCCTGTGCACTTCAAGGTCTGAATGTTACGAGGAGGAAAGCATCGCAGGCAGAAACAAGAGAAGTGAATGCAGCCGTGTAGATCTCTGAAGCCCAGCGGTCTCTGCGAGGGTCGCACAGTGGGCCGGTTCTGGGTTGGTGTGAGGCTGATCTCAGTCCAGCGGCGTGGGGTCAGCGATGGGCATGGTGTGCAGGACCTCGTCCAGCAGCTGCAGAGCGCGGTGCAGGTGGATCTCGATCCAGCAGGGCGTCTCTTTGATGCTCTGTCGAGGGTAATCGGGACCCCAGCCCTTGACGAAACTCATGCGCAGAATACAGAGCCGGCGCAGGTCATCCACACCGATGCCAGCGGCCGCAGACAAACCTACAGCGCAGAGCAATACTTCAGCAAATCCATCATGACATAACGCACTCTACACTCAAACAAGAAGCTTGTTTCACCCACGCAATAAAAAAAATAAAAAGCTGTTTAATTTCACATTTAATTTTTTTCCTTTTATAAAAATGTTTACATCCTGCAATTTTTACTTTTTCTACCAATTCTACAATCCTGAGAGAAAACGTCAGAATTGTAAGACGTAGACTTAGCATTCTAAGAAAACAAATCTGAATTGAGAACACAAACACAGACGAGACTTCTGAGACAAAAAGGTGCATAATATATATTTTTCTATAAAAGAAAAAAATTAAATAAAATATAAGAAATATAAATTTTTATATAAGAAAAAAAGTGGGATTTAAGCTCAGAATAAAAAAAATAAAAAAACAATTGCAAGGTATAAACTGATTAGTAAGAGAGAAAAAAAAATCTAAATGAAGAATTCTGAGAGAAAAAAAAGAAATACAAAATTGCAGGATTAATTTCGAGGGGGAAATGTAAAAAATAATCATTAATACAATTTGAGAAACAAAAATCTAAATTCCAAGGATAAAAGTCAAATTTGCAGGATTAAAAAAAAAAAAGTCTAAATTGAGAGAGAAAAAGAAACTTAGAATTCAGAGAAAAAAATTCAATTCTAAGTTGAAATTACTTTTTTTTTTTTTTTTACTGTTTCCATGGTAAATAAGCTTCCACACATAATTCTACAACAGCAGAAATCATTCTGGACATTTCTGATTATTACAATAGAACTACGCTTGTCTTTGTTCGAAACGGCTGCAACTCTGCAGTTTAAGCGACTACAGTTCGTGTATGTTTTCGCACAGTTCATACGATCGGTCTATTACGATGTGGACAGGCGTTGGCTTACTGATGGCCGGAGCGATTCCTCCTACGGATCCGGGGCCGGGGATGTTTCCAGCCACCGCTGCTGCTTGAGCTGCTGCCGCTGCTTGAGCCGTCGCTGCCTGCTGCTGCATCTGTCTGTGACACTGACGCAGATCAAACACCTGCACCACAACAAGATGCGTTACACCTCCTCAGAACTGACAGGCTTTTTATTGTTAGTGACCAGTTTCGTCTCAATCCAGAAGAACCGTGTCTCCTGCAGGTTGATATTACTGATATTTTATGGTAATGACGCTCTGACCTTGATGTAAGCGCTGGGGTAGATCTTGTGCACGGCGTCTCCAGGAGCGCGGCCCGCTTCTCGATCCAGGTAGTAGCTCTGGACGAAGACGGCGTGATCGCTCAGACACCGAACCCACACATCTCCTTCACCTTTACACTCCAGCTGGACGCCCTTCCCGATGTGCAGCCTGGAAACACATCAGGGGTGGGAGGGAAAAAACTAAACTGTGATGCAAACAGTCGTATGTTTTCAGAGCAGGAGGAAATAGGTTTGTGCATTCGTGTGAATGCTGCCAATAATTAAACGGCGACAGAACTATTGTGGTGTGACACAGCCATACCTCGCCCTCTCGATGGCCTCTGTTCTGTGGACGTTACTGAGCTGTCCGAGGCAGAAGCGGTCTCCTCCGGACGGATCCACATACCCATCCACGGTCACGATGGGACAGGAGGAGGGAACCTTAAAAGTCTCGCCCACTTGAACATCCATCTCGAAATAAGCGATGGAGCACCAGTACTCTGGAGCTGCCCGAGATCAGAGCATTAGACATCAGAAGACGACCGAACTCAGAGCTGAACAGAATCAAACTCTTACCAGGGTGGTTGGATATCGGCGGCTGAAAGGCGATTTCATTGTGAACAGGCCCTGAAGAGAAAATAACACAAACCATGGAGATTCACTGAACATAGAAATGACAAAGAAAAGATTAATACTGTATCACCACAACAATACAATAATTAATGCATCTCAGATTGTTTGAATAAAACTATAAAATCACTTAAAATAATGTTAATATTTAATTCAATATATCATTTTTTGCATTGTTGGTAATTACAAATGTGTCGTCTAAAAAAAACGGTGTAATGAAACATAAAAATAAACACTAAAATAAATAAATATGTACATGTGTTTTTAAATTGGGCTTGTGTGGTTAAATGTGAACACATACAAATTAGAGGTTGAGTAATACTGGATTTTGCTGGTAAGATATTAAAGCATTATATTTGTTAAAAACACTGTTTAATGTTTTTGTACTCTATTCTAACAAATGAAATTTAAAAAAAATCTAAATGCACATAACTCCAAATCATGAAACATACTATTTAATAATTGATTAAATCTTATGTTCAAAAATAACATTTTAGTGCCTTATGAAATTCTATTTTTGTCTTTACATTCAGTTATATTTCTGCCAAATAACATTTTCAATTATTTTATTATAATTGTAATTATTTAAGAACATTTTAGTAATACACAAAACTTTTTATATATGCTGTCAAACGATTAATCATGTTTAATTGCATCCAAAATAGTTTTCATGGAAAATGTGTTCACTGTGTTATATTCAAAATATATATATATATACACACACACACACACACACACACATACATATTATATGAATACAAACATACCCATGTTAATATTTTCTAAATATATTCTGTATATTTATATTCATAAGAAAATATATTGGGGGGAAAAATATATATATATATATATATAATATATTTTTATTTATTTTTTGTACTCCAGGGTCACACATGTACAAATGTTTAACTATAATAGGGCCCTTTGTTTAGTTTTTTCCATTTCTGTGCTTTATATTTAAATGTTTACAAATTATTGCAACGGCACGCGGCCTTTGTTCATTCTAATACCCAGAAGGCCGGTTGTAAAATCTCTAGAACTGTCTGGAGCTCAGTGTATCCTATCCCAGGCTCTGCTGAGGTCAGACACTCACAGTAGTGCGCTGGATGGGCCATGGGTGGATGGTGCTGGAGATGTCCGTTTTGATGGTGAGGCACGGTGGGGGTGAAGTTACTGTTCCTGGTCCAGGTGGAGGTGGCGTCTGCGGACAGATGAAGCACACGTCTGACACCGGACACACTGATCTAACCCTGCTCTGAATGCTGAACGCAGGAGATGCTGAAAAGCTTTCGGACTCTAGGAGGAGCAGCTGGGTGGAGGTTCACTGATGGCTTACTGTGGTGGTACGTGGAGGGCTGGCCGGGGGAGAAGCCATTCTGCTGTGAGCCCTGCCCTGTCCCAGAGGCAATCTGCAGCAGACCATCGCTGCTATGGCTTCCTGAGAGAACGCTATTGGGCTGAGCTGGGGAGAGAGGCGGCATGCACACATCAACACACACAAACATCAAACACAGGACTGGGCGGCGTGACATCACAGCAATACAAATCATTGATGTCACATGATTGTGCTTTTTTTATATATATATATATATATATATATATATATATAAATAAAACGACTCTTTCTGTCAGCTTCATAATAAAGTACAAACAATAAATCTGGTTTTGTTTAATGTGCGACACAAAAATGAATTAAATAAAAAAATATATATAAAACAAATTTTGAGTGTTAAATTAAAATAATTGACCGATTCATTTTATTAATTTAACTCAACTTCTTTTTTTTGTAAATAAAATGTTTTATTTCCATGCTGGTGTTTTGATAAAGATATTATTATACAAAACCTCCTAGATTTTAATTAAACTTAACCTTACATGTTTTTATTACAGCCACAACATTTCAATAACTAACAAATCTGATCAATTAGTTAATGTTTTTGACTAAACTAAAACTTTCAGCGTTTCTGTTAATAAATGCAGTACTAATAGAGTTTGTGTGATGTTCAGGGAATGCAAAAATCAATTTATATGAACTACTCGTTTGTTTCTCAAGTGTAAATAACAACCGTATAGATGTCTAGGGTCACATCGCCCAGCCCTATTCAACACCAATGAAGAATACCACGCCTCCAGAAACGAGAAAGCTTTTCAGCATGGCCTGAGCGTTAAGGATATGAGCGAGCGACTGTGGCGGGACGTACTTGTGGAGCCCACCGCGATGCTGGAGAAGGCGGAGGTGGAGGCCGAGCTGCTGCCCTCTGCTGGCGGGAGCATGGCGGGCGTGTTGAAGGGCTCCGGGGCCACCACTCGAGAGGGAGGGTGCTGAATAGTCTGCATGTGTCCCTCAGTGCTGGGCAGAGACTGCTGCCCTTCATAATCGTACTCATCCTTCACCATCAGACCCGACGGACCTGAAAACAGTCATATAGATGCTCATATAACAGTCAAGAGAGAAACTCGTAATATTTTATCCCTTTAAAACAAAAACACAGTCTCTGTACCCACAGAGCACTACTCACCTGAGCCTGACAGAGTAAGTCCAGATAAATCTAGGAGAAAACACAGGTTATTAGGATTAAATAGAGGCCACAATGAATGAGCTTAGTGCTATTAAAACAAACAAGAAACAAACCTATTCCAGGAGACACGACTCTCTCGTAATGGTAAGGGTTCACACACACACTGTCACACTTCAGGTCGAAGGCAAACTGGCAGTACTTGACGTGTTTTAACTCATTCTTATGAAGGTCCGGCCATCGCCATAACCGTGCATAAATGACATGAGGGAATCCTTTACGACCTGCCACCTACAGCCAGAAGAGCCAATCAGAAAGACAGGTGTGCGATACTGACATGACAGCTCTATATATTCTCAGATTATAATGATAACTGGACTATATTTTGCTGAGTGTGTTATTCTGCTGATATCTTAAGGATAAGCCGACTATTCATATTCTGTGAGACTCACAGCAGTAACAGAAATCTCTTTTCCAATAAGTCCTTTTTTTCCTTATTTTTACCTTCATAAATGCATTTTTATATAAAAGTGTGCATCATCTTTTCAAAGTCAAATTCTTACATTTAATCAGTCAATTAGAATAAGACGTCATTTGAGCTGCTATTACGCAAATTACACTGAACCGAATCAGTGGCAACAGAAGCAAGAACAGACAAAAGTCTTCTTGAAACTGTTGTATAAAATCAATATCTCATTTGTAATCATGCTGATGTTTGAATAAAAACTGCAGTCGTTATGTGATATTGATTAACTTCATAAAAAGGTATATATTTTCTGCCTTCATATCTTGAATGTTGGGATCATTAAGTTATATCTAACTTACTAGACGTCATCACTTGATGTACGCATGCACTGTGTGTTATTTGAAATGCACTCTGTGTGTTTTGTTTAGTTTTTACGTTATACTCGATAATAGCACACGATTACGATGTATCTCATAGACCCTACACATATACACAGACCGAAGGTGTCGCACCTGCAGACGGCCATCTAGTGTTCTCTGTATGGTCACACATTTGCTGGGATGAGCGCCGTTGGTGGTGATGGCGGTGATGAGCGAATCCAGCTCGTCCTTCTTCTCCTTCAGTTTCTTCACCAGACTCTCAATGGCTCGTTTGGCGAATGTCTCGCTCTCGCCGCCCTGTCTGTGACACATCAGACTGTGTACGATGCTCAGACAGGCGTCGTTACTGGTGGGTGTGTTTGTGATGGACATCCTGTGCTGGTTCTGGGCCTCAGAGAGGCTCCCGTGTGCCGTTTCAAACTCGTTTCAGCAAAGCACTGGCGCCAGTGAAGAGTCCATCCAAACGGCCCCTGCGGAAGGACTGAGATTGAAAACGGTAAAAAGTGATTGAGGAGTTTCGTTACATCGTATTGCATGCTTTTTATTGAAAAAATGGTTAAGATTAGTTCATGTGATGGAAACTTGTTTCACTACTATGGGATAAGTTTTATAATAGACACATACATATATATACATATATTTAAAAAATAAAAAATATATATAAATACACACGTGCAAAAGACGTTAAGATGTCTGCATCAAAAGAAATTCACAAAAGTGATATTTTTGTCCATAAAAAGTAAGTAAATTGTCTTTTAAGGTTTTAAAGAAGTTTTTGGACAATAAAATGTCAATTTGGTTGAAATAATGTTACATTGTCATTCAGTGTAACAAAATAAAGCTTATTTTGACTTGTACATATTAAAATTGATATTTTTTACACACATATATATATTTTTTTTTTTTTAACATATATATATATATTTTTTTTTTACACATATATATATATATTTTTTTTTACATAAATATATATATATATATATATTTATATATTTTTTTTTTTTTTTTACACACATATATATATATTTTTTACACACATATCTATATATATATATGTAAAAAAATATATATATATATATATATATGTGTGTGTAAAAATATCACTATTGACAAATGAGCAAAAACTAAGATAATGGCAAATTAATAATTACTTTTTCAGGGGTTCAAGTAATTCATCTTTTAATGCGTCAAAAATAGATTTTTGTTGTAAATATGCCTGACAAGATCATTACACTGAATTAAATTTTGGTGGGTAAATGTTGTAATTCGGAGGAAATGAGTGATACGCATTTTTTGGTTCATAAAAACAAAAATGCAATTAAATAAAACAACCATTTAAAGCAGTATGATACTGTTTTTTATGGTTACTGTGGTCTTTGAGCCACACACAAGAACATATATTAAACACATTATAAATTAAATATAAAAAAAAAATATTTTATATAAAAAAACTAATAATTGTATAGGTCTATGTAAAATATACAATTACTGAAATGTAAGTTTATACATAAAACGAGGCTTGTATTACACTTCATATGAGATACAGGTTTAATTTAAAGATCTGAAGCAGATACAAGCATCTGATTAAAGCTGGAAGTGGATCTAAACAGCGTGCTGAGAGTTTACAGCTCCTCACACTCTTGGTTTCAGGCGAGCTGAGGACTGATAAAGGAGTGGAAGTGAATGTGATGACAGTGAAGTTTAAAGCAGCTGAAGCCAATGTAAACAACATCTGCGTGTTAGCACAACATGCTAAAGCTAGCACACAAGCGCCCGCGGACTGTAACGAGTGATATAAAGACTCAAAACTCTTTTAAATGTGAAAGATTATATTGAAATGTCATACCTGTTAGGTCTCCTATGAATGAATCTGTCTGTGTCGGCCCAGTGCTGGTGGTTTTGATGTGAATCTGGTTAGCGGCTAACACACTTCAGGCGGACTAACGATTTCTACAACGATTTAAAGACCTGGAGAAATCTGAATTTGAACGAGAACTTTGTTAGACGGTATTGGGCTCAGTATATTATTAACAGGATGGCAAAAGCAGGCTCTGTGCTCAATAAAAACAAACAAAGTAGCCGCGACGGTGTCGACGCACCTCCTCACGCCCTGCTGCGCAATATGGCGAACTGCGCATGCGCCTGAAAACACAACGCGCTGGCTGTGGATACACCTTCTTCTTCTTCTTCTTCTTCTTCTGGCTGTGTATACACCTGTTTGGGCACCAAGAGCACATTCTAGGTCAGCGAGATCTTTGGCACTCTCTATTTTAATTATATTCTTTAAAACAAAAATCTTTTTTCTTAAAAAAACGAACACTAGCTTATCTAATATTTGTGTATTTTATCTGTTTGATTTATTATACAATGAATAAAAACAAAAAAGCCGATCTGTTTTTGAAGAAGCGATCTGATTCGCGAAGCAGTATTCAGATCTGAATCAAAACACTCTCGATCTCGCTCCGAAGCGATGATTATTAGCGACACTCACTTCAAAGTTAACTTTGCTTCTTGATACGCTCTTTAAACTGCTGATCTGAATCAAAGGATTTGGTTATGTTCTACATCGTCAAATCACGTTGCATGGCATCTTGGTTTTATTTCGTTTAAAAGTATTTGCTCCGTGTTTTAATTCGAATTGCGCCAGAGTTGGTTTGGAAGTGGACCAAGATCTTTTAATCTGTCTCTGTCCACTTAGATCGGTGCGCATCAGGGTTCGAACAAACGAACGAAGCGCACTAACAGAGCGATCGCACCAGAGTTTGTGTGAACAGTTCACGATCTGAATTAAAAAAACCTCAGAATTTCTGATTGGGATCAAATGATTCACCGTAGTCCTGATCTGAATCTACTGATTTGTGATGCACACTTAAAAGTTTCAATCTGAATCAAAAGACTTGAAAATCCGCTTGCAATTTCCGATTTGGATCAAGTGATTCACAATACCCGCTAAGTCCTGATTTGAATCAAAAGTTTCATGATCCACACTCTGAAGCTTCGATCTAAATCATAAGATTCCCACTCTATAGTTCCGATATGAATCAAAAAAATGTAAAAATCTGCTCAGATTGAATTATTTGGATCCAATACGCGCTTTAAGTCCTGATCTGAGTCTAATCATTCGTGATATGCTCTTTGAAGTTAAAAAGAGTTAAAAAAACTACTTTTTCAGATTTGGATCAAATGATTCACAATATGCACTTTACAACCTGATCTGAATCTAATGCTTTGTAATTCATACGCGCTTTAAAGATCTGATCTGAATCAAAAGACTTGAAAATTTGGATTAGGAGAATCGAGTACTTTGAAACAATGAATCATGTTTTAACTAATTCTGAGTTTCAAATAGCTCAGTTTCACCTATGCATTTAAATCAAATCATTAATAATTCATTGCTTTAATTTATGTCATTTTACTTTTAATCTCTTAAAACTAGTATCGTTTTGAATAGGTTTCTTATTTAGGCTACTATTTGCAAAAAAAAAAAAAATAGATTTATTTGAATGGTTTTTAGAAAAGGTGCAGGTATAAGTGTGTCTGACTTCAGTCTACACCTCCTGTAGTGTGTGTGTGTGTTTTCCAGGCAGTGCTGAGGAAAGATTTCTCCATGTCGTGTGTGTGTGTGCTGTATATCAGTTCTGTAGTGTATGGCTCCAGATATGCCTCCGTATCTCCACTCTAAAGGTCTTTACATTAAAACACTTAGTGCTTCAGATAAGACGTCCAGTCTGAACAGATACCAGCGCAAGATTATTGACACAGGAGAGAACGTTTGCTGAAGTGAGCATCTACAGGTTTATTCACATCACACACAAACAAACTCTGCAAGGCTCGTCGGTCAAGAATAAATACATTACCTGTCAGATTTAACACAACATAGAAAAATGTAGGCTCTTGTCATTTTGTACCAGGAGGTTATCTATTGAGTTCATGGACGTTTTGTTTAACCCTACACTAGTTCTTTACTGTTATATGAGGATTGCCAGGTCCCAGGAAACAAAACAACCTAGTTTTTGCCATAAAACATGCATTCTTTGCACTTCCCCTATTTTTTGAACATAGTGTACACTGTACACATCTTCATGTAACAAACTAAAAACTGATATTTTCTGATTGCAGTCGAAAGCATTAAAAATGACCTTCCGTCCTTGGGTTGCCAGGTATTTATTCCTAAAATCGACGCACATTATTAAATTAGGCATTTATGTATAATTTAATGCACTTTACAAAAGGCTCTTTATATTATTAAAATGTTCTTCAAACTAAAAAAAATGGTCCATATATTTTTAAATAGTTATATCTCAGACAAATATTGTCCTATCATAAAAAAGTTGATTTATTCAGCGTTCAGATAATTCATACATGTCAATTTATAAAGAAATCTTATGGTTTTTAAGGTCACATTTATGAAATCAGTGAAAGTTCTTTAAAAGGGAAGAAGGTTCTTTACATTTTCTTCAGACATTAGTTTACACTCATAAAAGTTGTTTAAACGTTTCCAAAAGGTGCATTTGCTTCCTCAAAGTATCTTTCAGCCATCATAAAGACTTCTAATAATCAAATAAAAAAATAAAATCCACTATAAAGAACCTTTAGTGCAATGCAAAGTTGTTAATGATTCTTCAGAGGAACCATTGATGCCAGTAAAGAACCTTATTTTTGAGCAGCCAAAAATGACTCAACAAAGCATGATATGGTGACGCGACACATTTTGAGGGATTTAGTCCCATTTTAGGTTGAGATGTCAGGCGTAGTTGGAGACCGTTGCTGTTGGTGTTTAGGAATCTGACAGCACTTGGAGCAAGGTCTCCTCCTGAGTGAGGGCTCTAACACGTCTGGCTTTTTCACACCTTCTTATCACGGCTGTGGAAGAGAACGTGGCTGAGGCTCGCACGGCATGTGGCCGTCAGGGGCTCCGAAATTCACACTCGTTTTGGTTACAATCGGCTATTACTGTTCGACTGTACTGGCATCTGCATGAGGAAGCACTATCATAGAAGCTTTCCACTGACAAAACATGGGGTTCTAGAACAGTGCCAGCGAAGAATGTTTTTGGTTTGCCCCGTACAGCAGCAAAAAAAAAGATGAATATTTATATTGGTCTGTTTTTGAAATGTTAATATATTTAGTTTCAACCTTCATAAACTCAAACGTGACCACAAAACAGTCATTTTTAAACTGAGATTTAGACACAGCCAAGTTGATTATACGTTATGTAGAATTGTTTGACAGTGAATAAAATTTTTTCTTAGATTGAAATAATTTAACATGCATTTAAAAAACATAATTATTTTAAAAATATACTTTCAAAAATACACAAAATCGTGCTAATAAATAAATGTATTAACAAAAATATAATGAATGTTTTTTTTGTACATTGTGAGAAATATATTTAAGAATATTTTAACATTTAATATTATATCAAATATTTTATTTGAAAATATTTACTTTTGCCACTTAGCCATAGATTTGTTTTATATTGTGGAGAATATTTTAATAATCTAAAAAAGCTTTTTTGTGGTATTGAATCTCCACAGATGTCACAGAATCATTAATATCATGTTTTATTTTTAAGAGTGTTGCAGAAAAAGGTTTATTAGATTTTTAAATATTCTTCAAAATGAGAAAAATGTTGTTCTTTTAAGCAAAGCACTGAAAGGTTCTTCAGGGAACCACAAATGGTTCTTCTACGCTGTTGCAGCAAAAACATCCCACTGGAACCTTTAGTTTATTGTGATAAAGAACCATTATCTATTATTGATCAAATTAAGCAGCATAACACTGTTATTTCAGCAGGTTTAGTTTCAGCTTCACTCATAAGTGACAATAAAAAACACCTAAAAGCAGTGTGTTCTATTACAATAGAAAACATAGACTAATATACAGCTAAAAAATATACTTGTGCTGTCAAACCATTAATCACGATTAATCACATCCAAAATTAAAGTTTTTGCTTGCATAATATATGTGTGTTTTGTGTATATTAATTATATGTAGTACAAGTAGTACAAACACATAAAGTATATATATTTTAAATATTTGCATGTATTTACATGTCTATTTTTATATTTGTATAAATTATATTATTATGTTTTATGTGTATATAAATAAAAACATCAAGTATATGATTTGAAAGTTATTTACCGAGTTAATCAGCCGATAATGAATGTACAGACCGGCTGATATAAAAAAATGACATTTATATGAAATATGTATCTGACACGAAAATAACATTTAATTTTCTGATTTAATAAAGCAGTAATAAAATGACAAGCATGTTTTAATTTAAAGATCAGAAGCTATAGCTTACGTGAATAAAAAGATATGTTGTTTTATATAATAATAATTTATTCATTCGTTGTATTTTTAAACAAATTATAAGCGCTAAAGGATTTTTTGCTTTAAACCATCTACAAATTTTAAATCTTAAAATAAAATATTAAGGTCACTACTGTGTCTTTCAGGGAAAAATGCAAGGAATAATATATAGTTTATTTATAGTCATTATGAAAGACCTTGACTATTATTTTATTTTTAATTCTAACAAATAATTTCTTGTTAAAAACTAATTAAAAACAAAATAATTAGCTTATAGCTCCCACATGAGAATGGAATCTGCTGTTGTTTCTAAACAAAAGGAAATATTTTAGTATCGATATCGGCCAAAATATTGGATATCGGTAATATCGGAGAAATACATGTATTTAATTTTTTTTTATAATTTGTATTATATCTAAACATAACATATTAATCTGAAATATATACATGCATGTGTGTATTTATATATATATATATATATATATATACAGTACACATATATTACGTAAACAAAAACTATTTTGAATACGATTAATCCCAATG
>JAUMHI010000051.1:16985314-17002665 GCA_032359435.1 Enteromius unitaeniatus
AGGGAAGTCTGGGTGTCCCTGCTTAGACTGCTGCCCCCGCGACCCGGCCCCGGATAAGCGGAAGAAGATGTATGTATTTATGTATGTAATAGGAATTTTTTACTAATTTAAACAATAAAATTAAATATACTTTTATATATAAATATAATTATCTTATACTTTTATTGTAATACATAAGTCAGAATAATCATGTTGTTTTAATTCCTATGTAAATATTGTGATACACAGAATGATAATATAACGTTATTTCAACCGAATTGTAACATTTTATCCTCCAAACACTTATCAGAAACCTTAGAAGTAGACACTTTGCTTACATTTAATGTGTTTTCTATGCACATAAAATCACTTTTGTGAATTTATTTCAGTGCTGACATCTTTAACACACACACACACACACACATATATATATATATATATAGTTATTAAACATTCTTCTCATATATTATTGTAATCATTATTTCAATTAGCTAATGTTGTTTTATGGATAAATCACACTTCTCCTTTAACTCTGAAAAATGTATATCTTCAACAACAACAAAAAACACATGATTTTTGTATTAAGCTGATGAAAATAAGTGTGCATTTGGTTCGCACGCATTTGTCACAGAAATAATTGCCACTGTTGAAGTGAAATCAAAGTAAGAAACACAAAACTCATAATTACATCAATCAGTGTTTTAAATCTTAAAGAAAAAAAAGTAGGTTTTTTTTGCGTGATTGTGACCCGTGGGTTTATTCTAATACTCCACATGCTGTGGGCCGCAGAGACACAGAGCGAAAAGGTTGGAAGTAAACGGCGGTAGACTATTATTCACCTCACCTACAGAGAAGTGAGTCACTTACACGAGGGACAATGAGCCGATGTCGATGTGCTGATGACAGGAGACGTATATATACTATATGACATTCACTCACAAACACATCAACAACCACCACAGACCATTACGACTAACGTATATACCACTATATTACTCTCTAAAACACTATATCATGATTTAATAACCAAACATGTTTCTGCAATGTTACATGTGTTCAATGATTTATTTATTATTGCAACACATCAGACAAGTTTTCTTTTCAATAAAAGCAATTTACAAGTGTACAGTACATATAAATCATGAGATGGGTTCTCTACTATCAAGTAATTCAGTGTTTACTGTTCTCCTTCTGCATTATTGACACACTAGTTTCCCATTTGATACTGTAAAACCGCTTTGACACAATCTCTATTATTAAAAGCATTTTATAAATAAAGGGGATTGGACTTGACGCACACATTTGCTAAATATTTACAGTCTAATTTTTGTGCTATTTTTATCTTGCCCAACAGCTTAAAAAGAAATCTCTAGACCTACATAGAGATACAGCACTACAGATGCCGATATAATGTTTTAAGACAGTAGAGAAAACAATAAAATTACACATTAAAATATTTATACTCATAATCCTCAAATTAAAGCAACAGTTCACCCAAAAATGAACTCGCCTGAAAATGTGCTCACCCTCATGTCATCTGAGATCAGGATGAGTGTGTGTCTTCATCAGATTTGGAGAAATGTGTCTTTGCATCAGTGTCTCAGTAATGGAAGTGAATGGGTGCCGTCAGAATGAGAGTCTGATAAAAACATCAGAATACTCCACAGCACTCCAGTCCATCAGTGAACATCTGGAGGAGACACAAGATCAAACTAATCCAGCATTAAGATGATTCTCAAATATGAGTCCATAATAACTCTTCCTTCAGTAAAAGTGTTCTGGTCTGAATCTGTGGCTGGATTTTTATACAAGAGACAACAGGAGACTTATGGATTACAGACTCACATTTGAGTTAAAATCATCTTAATGCTGGATTAGTTTCATCTTTTATCTTCTCCAGATGTTAACTGTTGGACTGGAGTGCTGTGGATTATTGTGATGTTTATATCAGACTCTCATTCTGACGGCACCCATTCATATCCATCGATGCAGAGACACATTTCTCCAGACCTGATGAAGAAACACACTCATCTACATCTTGAACAGCATGAGATTAAGCACATTTTCAGCTCATTTTAGTTTTGGGGTGAACTATTTCTTCAAGATCAAAGCACAGACTTGGATCAGGATTATTCCTCTCATATAAACTGTCAGTCTAGTGGGTTGGTAGCACAACAGCAAGACAAACAACATCTAAAAATAAAAGCGTGATGTGGTTCACGTCAGCGACCTGCAGAATATTGCACCACTGCAAGCACTAAAAGACCCAATCACTGCACAAGAAAACCTCAAAACAGGTTAATAAACCTTACATAAACAGCAGCTTCACTCAGATTAATGCCACATTGTGTTCCATGATAAATGACTATTATTACTATAATATTTGAGATTCTGCTGCATATAAATCAATCTTACTCAGGAGCTTACTTTTTTAGCTCATTCAACAGCTAATTTAGTTTTATAATGTGACATATTTAGGACAGAATCAGAACAAAACTCAGGTAGGATTTGACTATATCCATCAGAATTTGACTAGAAAGGTTAGTTAACAAAACACCGTCAGATGAATCTTAAATGATGGTAGTGAAACTGAAACAGTGTTAAATTTTGCTGAAATATTCAGAAGACAAACATTTGTGCAGGGATATGAATTATGAGAGTAAATGTTGACTTTATGTTGACTCTAATAACTTGTGGCATCTGTAAACATAGAGCAGCATACGGTGCATTTTCAGCTAAATATTAAAAACACATCTGAGGCTCAAGTGGCTCTGAGGACATTCGATTTTCATCTTCAATACAATTCAAGCAATTCTTCGAACAGAACTTTGTGTCTCATGGGAAATGATGACTTTCTGCTGCTCACAGCGCTGTAATTTTCTGCAGGTCTATGTAGTTTTCCTGTCATTTTCTTAGAAACACTTCCGTTTGTCAATAGCTCTATTGTTTTTCTACAGAGAGGGAGAGCAATTCATTTCACTCGTTAAATGTCAGCTCATACACATATCCTCCGCAAGTCTAAATGTTAAAATGCTTCACGTATGCTTCCAGGCAGATGTTCCTTAGAATCCGATGCAAAGACAATCATGTGATGTTATTAAGGAATATCAATTGTGCATTCAACTCTTCTCTAGTTAACATTCATGATTAGTTCCTAAATTACCTGAATCTGAGAGCTTTATTCTTGTTAGCTGTCTGCAGTATTGCACCAAAATACAGCGTCTCAAACGACTGCTGAACAATGAGGTTACTTCATTATTCATTATCAGACACAGGACTGTAGAAAACTGTGCAAACACAGTGTTTACAAATCACAATATGCAATCAACAAGATCACAAATGTTGAATTAAATGCCTCCAAGCAGGCTGATGAATTAGGTCAGGGGATATCACCGAAGATCATCACATATGATAATACGGAGTAATGAAAAATTAAGTGTTTTTAAAGTGATCCAAAGACATTTTACAGTAGATTTCTATTTCCAATCATTTCTATTTCTATATCTTTGAATCCTAAAAATATTAAATGCTTCCACAAAAATACTGAGCAGCACGACTGTCACGGATCGCACCTCTGTGGCCCTCTCCAGCAGGCAGCAGCGGGAACCATCTCCCGAGTTTTAGTTCCACTGAATTCGGCTGATTCGTCACAACGACTGTTTTCAACATTAATAATAACCAGAAATGTTTCTTGAGCAGCAGATCAGCATATTATTACGATTTCTGAAGGACACTGAAGACTGGAGGAATTCAGCTGTGCATCACAGAAATAAATTACACTTTAACTGATATTCACATAGAGAACAGGTATTTTACATGGTAATAACATTTCCCAATTTCACTATTTTTAATGTATTTTTGATTAAATAAATGAAGCCTTGAGACTTTCAAATAACATTTTTTAAAACTAAAATACATTTGAAATCAAATTAAACATGATGCATTTATAAACAAATATAGCATTTTAATAAAACAAACAACTGAAACGGGTTTATCAATATCGCTATTGACTTTTAGGGCTGCTTTACAGAAAAAACTGATTGTCATTTTCCTGTTTATTACTATGAAATCCAGAACAATATTGTCCGCTGATGTGTACGCTAATATAGTTATCTTTATAATTATTGTTCTCTGTGTGAACAATGTACAGATAGTGGTTAAGGACGTACAGATATTGGTCCATATCATGATCTGATTTAAGTGTAATAACCTAACTTTTATTTTATTCACACAAAGTTTGACAAATTCCGCAACATTCCACGTTTAATAATAAATAATGTTTTTACAACCTCAGAAATCCTAAGGGCTCTATATGAAGCTGTCTTGATACTATTTGTATTGTACAGAGCGACTAAGAAATCGCAAACTGAAAACAGAAGCAAAAGTTAATCAGGATCAGTTTTAACGCTCCCAGGCGTTGTATATTTTCCCTCCTGCTGAAGACACCTTCTCAATCTCTTCAAAGCGAATTTCCTTTTTCATAGACATGCTGCTGTTTCCGCCTTCGGCCGAAGAGCCCTTGGTGTCTGTCGACACCCTCTGTTGCTCGAGCTCCAGCCGAACACATCCCGTCAGATCACTTTCGGTGAAGATCCGGTTCGTTTTCGAGCCCAGGCTCAGCAGATGGCCGCTAACAGCCGTATTCAAAGGACTTCCAGCTCTGGGCCGTTTGATGCTGAATCTCGTCTTCTTTCGGGCCCAGCAACAAGCCCGATGCTGACAGGCGGCCTGGAAGCCTTTCTTGAAGTTCTCGTTGAAGTAGCCATAGATAATGGGGTTGACGCTGGAATTGGAGAAGGCTAGCCAGTGAGAGAGGGGGAATATATAGCTGGTGAGGAGCTCCAGATTGTCCTCGTCTGGACGGGCGTAATCGGTCAGCAGCATGAGGGTCCACAGCGGCAGCCAGGACAGCATGAAGAGCAGAGCCACCACGATCAGCATCTTTATCACTCTGATCTTTCTTTGAGACGTGGGACATTTTCCGTGCACGGGAACATCGGGCTGCTCGGCGCTGGCCAGGATGGCCGTGGCATACAGCTTTGCTCCGATGCGGCCGTACAGGAGCATGATGAGCGCCAGGGGAATGACGTATATGTGTATGAACAGGACAGTGGTGTACACTTTCCTCATCTCCGGGTCGGGCCAGGTCTCATAGCAGGAGTACAGAGGGTATGTACTGTTGTCACTGTGAACCATGAAATGCCCTTTTTCTGGGTTGACGGTCAACATTAAGACTGAGGGAAACATTATGGCGAGAGCCAGCACCCATATCGCCCCGATTGACACCTTTGCGATGAAGAGCGTAAGTTTGGGCTTGAACGGGTAAACGATGCAGCGAAACCTGAGTTTCAGACGAGGACAAAACACAAACGGGGACATTAACCCAGACTGCTTTCTACCTTTCTACTCTAATATAAAAATGATATTTTAATGAAATAAACTTAAATTTAAGCACATGTAATTATGTTTTAGCTATATTTGATATAGCTTGAAGAGCTTTGGTGATAATTAATCAAAAGAAAGATACAAAATATATTTTTGTATGATGAATGACAGCTCTGAAATCCTTCACAAAGGTTTCAGTCTATTTTAGTCTATATATTTGTATGTGTGCAAAAGGATTAAAGCTAACAGCATCAAAACAATGATGTTTTTCAGAGTCTCTCCAAACATACATGTTAATTGCAAGTACCGCTGAGCTCACCCTTTACAGTTCTCGCCTCATGTTTTGAGCACATAACAGAAACAGCATCATGTAAGAGCCGTCATAATGACCAGCAGTTCACCGCTGAGCTTCGTGAGTCTTAATCTCAATCAGCTTTAACGATGTGCTAATTAGTGCTTCCAGCAGAGCTAAACACTCCAGATATCTGACACAATAGCGCTGCTCTATTGTTTCCTTCACAAACATGTTTTGTTCAATTTCATTCTCAAAATTATAGACACTTACCTGTCCACAGCCACGGCGACTAATGTGAAAACGGAGGCACAGACGGACGTTCCTTGCACCAGACCGCTCAGTTTGCAGATCGTGTTGCTGAAAGGCCAACCTGACAATGACAGAAACATCATCACATTGAATCTAGAAAGTCAGTTTACTAAACTAGAGTAAGTTCGATGACGTATGTTGATGTTGGCTCAACAAAGCCTTGCCTGAATATTTCCACACCTGTGATAAGGTTGTCCACTAGCGTTGTGGGAATGCAGAAAATCCCGACCAGCAGGTCGCTCACAGCCAGATTCAGGATGAAGATGTTGGTGACGGTTCTCATGTGCCGGTTCCTCAGGACTATCACACAGACCAGACCGTTTCCCATCAGGCAGAGCAGGAAGATGAAGAGATACGCCAGCGTGAAGAGCGCGGCTGTTGGCAGCGAGTGCTGGTAATAAGGAAACAGGACGATGCCCTCTACTGTGCTGGAGTTGGTGCTGTTGGTCTGATTGGTGCATACATAGACAGAGGTGGCATCCCATAATGCCTCAGAACCCTCCATGAAAGCAACGCTGGGAACAAACAAAAGTAAACAAACTAAATCATTTTTTTTAGTTTTAGATCTAATCATTTTAGAAGCCTGTTTCTGCTCACAAATAGAAAACGTTGTGTTTTTCTAGCTCAAAATTTGGTAAAAAAAAATCAAAATAAAATCTGTTTATATGGAAGCATGATCCAACCACAGGATGAAAAAAGTCAATAAACAAATCGTAATTTTAACGTTTTTTTGTTTTGCTTTGTTTTATTTTTGTTTGTTTTTTTTAGAATTATAAGAAAAAACAGCACTGGGTGAAAAAAAGTCATTTCAATTGTGAGGTAAAAGTCCCAGCTACTTTTATTCTATTGTGGAAAAAAGCGTCCATAAATACTACTGACATTAATCAACAAAACACATTTAAAACAACCATTTGAACCCTGTCGACAGAGCAGCTTTTAACTTAAAATCTCTCATATTGTGAAGCATAAGTGGTCTGCTGAAGTGATGATTTATAGTTAAAAAACTATTATTGAGAATTGAGGTCAAATATATAAGGAACACACAGGTCTAGATCTCAGAAAGAGTATTTTAAAACGAAAAAGTCTAATTACAAAAATGCTTATTTTGCAAACATATAATCGAAACTGTAAATTGCATTAAAAAAACTGCATTATTATTGTTAGGTATCACATATTTATTTGTCGTAATACAATTTAAGATATGTGGGATAAAACAATATTTTAATGCTAGATTTCCCCCTTTCCATTTAACTTTTTTTTTTACTGAAATTTGCTGGACAACTTACCCCACGTAGTGTGAAAACATGCCCTAGATCATTCAACCTCTGTATAATCAATGTTTTTTTGTTGTTGTTTCTAATTACAAAGTATTAATTAAAGTATTAACAGCCAAGACTTCAATGTTATTTAACGTACTCCCAGGGGAAAAATGTCTCATCTTTTCCTTCCTCTGTAAATATGTTTAAGACATGTTTATTATGCTTAAATCTAAAGTTTTCAGCACATTATTCAGCTGTGATCTGTAGAAACAGAGCGATGAGGCTGCGGTGATTCTGACTGAGAGAACTTTACCCCAGAAGCTGAAATAGTTAACAACATTAGCCTTTCAATGGTTCATGTGAGTCACAAAGATCTTACCTTACTGTCCTTCAGGTGAAAGGGTGAAGTAAAGGCACTGGTGGAATGAAATAAGTGTAAAAACAGCTCGATTAGGATCGTGTCCGTCTCTGATCAACTCTGCATCGGTTCTGGATCGGCGCGCCACTGACGAACCGGTTGATTCATTTGAACCGACTCACAACCCTTTTATGAACTACTTGATTATTATGCAAAACCTGTTTGGAGTTGTAGACAGGAGTAATATTTAACACAAAACCTTCCTTTCAGTAAAATTCACCAGGCATTGATACAATTCTACATTATGGCATATGAATAGTAATCTCAGTTTGGTTTTATATTTTATTTGATATATTTATATAATTGTTAAGAACACATTTCTGAGTCTGACTGATGACCTGAAAAGATCATTTAAATGAACCACTGAAACGAACCGACTCCCTGAAATGAATCGCGTTCACTCACGACAGCTTGTTAAAGTCTTGCTGTAATTAAAGTAGTGTAATGATTAGACCTGCTGATTACTAATCACTGTCACAGAAATGCCTCCAAACAATCACATTAAATAACGCGTTTATTATGAATGCTAAAAGCAATGTAATGTTATAATTAGGTCGACATACTGTGGGAGACTAATTTTCTGTGCAATACACTCTGAAATCTAAGAACAGCTTATGTAGAGCTGACTGTGTGTGACGTGAAATAATTAGTGATTTTCTTACATCTGATGTGTATTAAACGTGGAAATACAATATCAGACATACATAAAGCAGCAGTTTTATTCTCTCAGAAAGTGCATGTGCTTGGGTGTCTTATTTTATGCTCCATAATGACATTGTAACAAGTGTTTTTACTTGTACTAGCTAAAGATAATAGCTGCTGTGATGCACCTGTATGTGGGTGATTCTCAATCAACACCTGTGAAAAATCAGCTTTTTTTCACCTGACACAGACACAAAAAAATCATTCATTGGATGAACTCAGTTTAATTGAAGGCAGGATTACCATCCAATAAATATGTGTAGCCCCAACTCATAAAAAAGAAATGAATGCGATTAAATTTAATTGAGTTGGGTCAACTCAATTTGATCAAACATAGTTTTAATGAAAATTTTTTGCTTGTTGAACTCAAACTAAAATATTTAACCGAAGAATAAATTAATAGGACACAAAAAAGATATGTTTGATTTACTTAATCTTAGGCATTAGGCAACTTGTTATGCATAACATAAGATAGTTTTGATACATCCATGGAATGCCCATGTATTATTATTATTAATAAAACAATTTTGTTTTTATTTCAAGATTTACTATCTTTATCCTGCCCTGTGCAAAGCATGATGGGAAGGGGAAATCCACTTCCTAGTTACACAATTAAAATCATTTATGTTCTTTCAAAATGAAAATATTGAGTTGAAACAAAACAAAAGTCAAGTCAGTTTAACACAAAAAACACAATGTAGTTGTTTAATAGGGAACCAAACTTAATTGTGCTAAATTAATTTTTTTTTTTTCAAATAAACTGAACAGTGTTGGGGCATAATTTTTTTGAGTGAATTTGAGAATTTCATTTAATATACAGTTGTCTTATTTTATGTATGAAGAATTTGCTAATAATAATAAAAAAAAAACATTCTGAGCATGCAGCTGTGCCAGCTTGTTTCCTCATCATTTCGGAGTTGTTTTGCATATAAAACATTCATATAGAGGTCAAATATGAACATCAAAAAGAAAGTTGCATGTAGAAGCATGCTGTTTTCTTCCATCAGCAGAGCGTCTCAAGACTTTCCCCGCACTATAATGCTCTGTGTCTCGTCATGCATCATGCTGATACGTTTATTCAAATAATTCAGCAGAATACGATGTTTAACATATTCATAACTGCAATTATCTAGAGCTATTGCTGTGATAACTGCCATCAAACAATATGAAAATGTTTCTGTGAACGGTTTGGGTCAGAAAGCATCAGCACAAATGTTCTCTTGCTTCTATTAAGCTGCCAGTTTTTATAGACTTTATTCTTCTTATCTCTTTGAAAAGGTTCAGCTTTAATTCCCCAGCTGCGCTCGCTGACATTTTGATGCAGGTTCAGCTGGGATCCCGAAAGGGTTTAAAAACAGCAGGAGAGACTTTCATGCACAGAGCTCAAACTTTACAACAGTCTGTTAATCTCAGCAAGAAAGCAATAAGAGATATGAGCGCTTTAAATCAACATTTAGACTCATATTTCCCACCTCCGATGTTATTTTTTTAATTTCGGCTCTTTATCCAGTGGAAATCACTCACAGCAGGACTGTTTGCTTCAGACATGGCCGATAAAAAAATATTGTCCTGAGACGACAGCCGTTCTCATTCCAGTTTCAAACACATGACTGCTAAGGCACGTTATCTGGGATGTCTGCTGTTTACTTCAGTCAGTGTTCTCCTACATTTGATAATGAAAAAAAAAAAATGTTTGCAGATTAACACTATATTGTTCTTGGAATTGGAAAGGTCACAATTGGAAAGTAATTATTCTCAGCCACTGAAACGTACTTAAAATACTCTGAATGCTTCTGCAATGACATTATAATAAATACATGTTTCAATGCAGAGATGTTGATTTAATAAAACCAAAAAGTGCTCACTCTCATGCCATTCGAGATCTGGAGAAATGTGTCTCTGCATCAGTGTCTCATGCATTGGATGTGAATGGGTGCCGTCAGAATGAGAGAAATATCCACAGTCCATCAGTTAACATCTGGGGAAGACAAAAGATCAAATGAATCCAGCATTAAGATGCGAGTCCATAATTACCCTTCCTTCAGTGAAAACGTGTTGTGGTCTGAATCAGGAGATAAATCTGCACAGATCAAACACCGTTGGATTTTTGATTTGAGAGACAACAGGAGATGCACTTTTTCACTGGAGGAAGAGTTATGACTTATTTTCATTAAAAAACACCTTAATAATGGATTTTTTGATGGATCTTTTGTCTTCTATAGATGTTAACTGACGGACTGTAGATTATTGTGATGTTTTTTATCTGTATGACTCTCATTCTGATGGCACCCATTCATCATTTCTCCAGATCTGATGAACAAACAAACTCATCCTGATCTCAGACGGTCAAAGGATGAGCAGACTTTCAGCAGATGTTCAGAATAAGCTATTTGCTCATCTACACCAACTACATCCGAACAAAACCGAACCAAATCTTGTTTATTGGCTTTCTGTGAGTCAGTCTCAGGTGCAAAAGTTCAAAAGCAAGATTGTTAGACCTGCTCACACCCTGTCTCCTCTTCTTCTTCTTTTAACCAACCTGTTGCATCAAACTCCTTCTGCAAATAATGATCAGATCTAAATGCAGGGCTGAAGATGTGCATCTGCACAGAGATCGTGACAGTCCCTCCTGAAGGTGTAGAGTCAAGTAGTTTTGAGCAGAAGCGTATAATTGATCATGAGGTGGTTTAAATTGCCAGTTTAATGAATCTCAGAAAGTCTCATGCAAGCGTCAGAAATGCCACCCACATTCCCAGCGGCTTTAACAGAATCCCTCCGAACAAACACAGGCCACTAAAATAGCTTTCCCTCTTCCTGTGAAAAGAGCACTAGGCACAATTATTAGACAGCTTGGCATTCACTGTTTGTCGTGCCATTTAAACTCTTAATATTCACATAACCAATCACAAATAAGTTTGTGGAAATACACAAAAGCAGCATGTTGTGGAAATAATCACCATTTTGTAGCTGTTTGAAAACCGGCTTCACTTGATAAACATCCCACAAATCCACTTTACAATTGATGTCCAAATGACACTGGAAAACCAGCTTTTTTCCTGGCGTGCATTATGGATCACTCATACAGAAGAACCTGTTCAGTTTTGTGAAACCCAGATTAACAGTTTCACTGGTTTTGTAGCTAGAACTCTAAATGAATATGTGATTAATTCACAAACTTACTATAGGAAGACAAAGATGCATGAAAAAAGTAAAGTAAAAGACTTTAAAATAACTCACAATGTATAAAACAACCTTGGTTTTTCTGCAGTGACGTAAGGAAAATACTTGTAACATAATATATTATATTTAGTGACACACACACACACACACACACACACACACACACATAAAACAGCCCGCATATATATATATATATATATATATATATATAATTTTTTTTGGTAAGGAATAATATATAATACACTGGTGCAACAAATGTGAATGATGCTCATATTTATTACCTGTTTTCGGGTCACATCAGTGAAAATTTGAATATTTGTGACTGTGTAACACTGCCATCATGTGGTCATTTTTTATAATTACATAAAAGGTAATTTTTAATGAATTTTAATGAAAATTAATTCTTACAGATAATCAAGGCTAAAAGAAATGTCAGTTCCCATTAGGACTAATGTAAGTCAGTATCATATGAAGCAGATAAATGTGTCCCTGATGTCCAACATTCAGCTCTTGTGATGCCTCATCTCTTCATTTTAATCCACCAGCATCAGAAGACTGTAGGAGGAACAGATAAGAAATGGACATAAACATCTTATTTTTATTATTTGTCCAGATTGGAGAACATGTACACAAGACACATATTCACGTGTCCTTAAAGTAATAGTTCAACTAAACATAACAATTTAATGAAAATGTGCTCACTCCCAAGCCATCGGTGTGTTTCTTCATCAGATCTGGAGAGATTTGTCTCAGTAATGGATGTGAATGGGTGCCGTCAGAATGAGAGTCTAATAAAAACATCAGATTAATCCACAGCACTCCAGTCCATCAGTTAACGTCTGGAGAAGACATACGATCAAACTAATCTAACGAAAAGTTAATAATTACGCTTCCTCCAGTGAAAAGCGTCAAAATCCAGCCACACATTAGTATTGTTGTTTTGATCTCTTCAGATTCAGACCAGAACACTTCTTTACTTATTATGGACTTGTATTTTAGTATTTTAGTCATTAGTTTCATCTTTAGTCTTCTTCAGATGTTAACTAATGGACTGGAGTGCTGTGAATTATTCTTTTATATCAGGCTCTCATTCTGACGGCACCCATTCACATCCATTGCTGAGACCCTGATGAAGAAACACACTCCACCTGATCTCGAATTGGCCCGAAGGTGAGCTCATGTTCATGTTTGAATGAACTATTCATTTCAGTTAAAAGAATCAGTGGACACACCTCAGCCGTTGCTTTACTGTGGTATGAAGGCATCTCCCGCAGCTTGGATCTTGATGAGATCTGCAGCTGGTTTCTCAGGACCTTCAGGCTTCAGGTCAGCTTGGCCTGAATCGTCTGCCGAAGTAAATCTGCTCCAGCAGTCGTGTGTCGGCTCCAGACTCTCAGACGAGAGCGCTCTCTGCATCATAACCTTCTTCCATTTCACACTGGACTTGTGTCTGGGAGCGTCTGCGTTTCTGGAAGCCTCGGATGAAGGATTCTTGAACTGAACTGGCTCCTGTTTGAGCTCAACGGGGTCTCCGCAGTGTTTGAGCTCTTCTTTAAAGATCTTCAGCTGGGAATCTAAAGACGCTTCCGGTACCTCTGTGTTCGGTACAGTGATCTTTAGGGAGATCTGAGCTGATTCCTCGTCCGGTTTGAGATCATTATTGTTTCTCTGTGCAGGTGCTAAAGCTTCTTCGATCGCACTAGGATTAATATCAGAGAACTCAGCCGACTCACTCGAAACATCAGCAAAAGAAAACTTAACCCTTCTGCTGTGACTCTTTTTGTCTGTTTTCCCAGCTCTGTGCGGTCTGTGATCCTCTGCTGTGTCCGGTCTCTCGCTGTGGACCAGGTTAGGGGTCAGCGGGCTGTTTTCTGAACTGCTGCTGTCCAGTTGTCTGCGCCACAAGCGGCGGCTGGTTCTTCTCGGCGGAGCCCGGATCACTGGAGACCTCTGGATAGACGACGAGTCTCTGTGATCATCCTGAACCTCAGAAGAGCCTGTGAGATCAGATCATGTGTGAGAGAACTCATCTTTACCAAAAGTCTGGGGTCAGGAATATTTTGATTGAAAGAAACTCATACTTTTATTCAGCAAGAACTGATCACAAGTGACGTAAAAGTAACTGTTGTGTTATCCGATCATCTTAAAGGAATAGTTGTTCTGTCATCATTTACTTACAAAGGAAGATTTTACAAGAAATTATGTTGTTAAAACAGCTTAATATCTTGTTATTATGACTTAATTGAGCGGAAAAAAATTATATCAAATAAACACTCTTCTTTTGAAAATGTTATTAATCTGTGAGTCTTAAAAAATAAAATGTATCTGTCATGTTCCGTGTCTGTTTTTGTTTATGTCTTGAGTTCATGTTTGGTTTGTTCCGTTTTTCCCCCGTCTTTGTATTTTGTTGGTTTAGTCTTGCCCTTTTTTGGTTGTTCCGGTCCGTGTGTCACTGATTAGTTCATTCATCTCACCTGTTGTGTCTTCAGCTGTTCCCACCCCCGTCATTTAGTTTCCTGTATTTAAAGCCCATGTTTTTCAGTTGCCTTTGTCCAATGTTAAAATTCCGCTCGTGTTATGCTCTGTGTTTGCTGCCTCGTCAGCTCGTTGTTTTCTCCGTGTGCTCTAATAAATGTGTAGAGTTTAAATCTCTGTGTCCTCTGCTCCTTGCTCCGCTGAGAGCGCGAGCTCACTCATCACTATAGCGAACCGGAACGTTACAGTATCACAGTTTCCACAATAATATTGAGCAGCACAGCTGTGTTCAGCATCGATAATAATCAGAAGTGTGTGTTGAGCAGTAAATCAGTATATTATAATGATTTCTGAAGATCATGTGACACTGAAGACTGGAGTAATGATGCTGAACATCACAGAAACACACTTTAACACAGATTCACAGAGGAAACAGCTGTTTTAAAATGTTCAAATATTTAAATTTGTTATTATATTTTTTAACAAATAAATGCAGAAGAGACTTTTCAAAAATGTTAAAACATCTTTCAGAAACCAAACATTTGAACATTAATGTGTGTTTATATTTTGGGTATGTTTAGTTATATTTAGGCAGTTTTGTCTTTTACAACAATAATATTTTTAATTCATTTAAAAGAGCAATGTCTACAGATCATAAACTCAGTTTAAATTTTTAAATGATATTTATAAGGTGTTTATGCCCCATGTGTGCCAACAATATATTTATATTTATGCAGTTGTACATAAGCTTTCTAATTTCTCCACCTTCATGCTCTGCATGTATGCCTTGTTTTTATTTTTATTCCTGAAATGTATTTCTGTTCTCTTGCGTATGTATTTGCATGTACCTGGAGCTCCTGAAAACCTCAACAAATTGCTTTTTCCTTTGTGCACACTTGGAGAATGAATATCTTCAAAAAACATTCAAATTATATTTGAATTTCGTAAACACTGACCTTTAACACAAGTGGACGCCTCAGGTGATGACTGACCCTGTAATGAAACAGTTAATTATGCAGACTGACACATTGATGAGCCCTGATCTACACACATTCTGATGAGATGAGAGGAAAGTACTGTCAAAATAGAAAGTTACGGAGGCTTTAAAGCCCAAAGTTTTCTATGGTGAAACATTGACCCTGATCAGTGCTGCCACCTTGTGGAACAACTGATTAGTGCAAAATAAATGTAATGCACGAGATGCATATGTGCATACTATTCTGGTACCAAAATGTGCGCAGTGTGAACTGTACACGAATCCTGGGTACTGGTAATAACCGGGGTAAACTTTGGGTTTGATCGTGAATTCCGCTTCTTGTGGGAACACTGCTGCTTTCAGAGCATATGTGAATGTTTTACAAGAAAACGCAACTTTTTCAGGGCAAAGTAAATGTATTATTGGTGGATGCAAATGTAAAGGAGTGCAGTGCAATCATTTTGTGAAAGAACACAAATGCAACAAAAGTAAAAGAGGGAACGCAAAGCATCTTGGGAGAACGCAATCGCTTTGAGAGAAAACGCAAATTGTAAACTAAAGCAAAAATGCTCAGAAGAGCTAATGCATAATAACACAAAGTTTCTTTGAATGAAGGGGTCATACGGTGGGACATGCACTTTTTCAAGCTGTTTGGACTGAAGTGTGTGTTGGGAGTGTGTGTACACAACCACCCTACAATGATAAAGATCCACAGGTAGTTTTCTTTTGATTTAATAAAAATAAGTTGCCCCTTCTGAAATCAAGCCATTCTCAAATGCATGTGGGTGTGGCGTCACACCAACAGAGGCCACACCCACAATAGTTGATTGACAGCAGCGTGTCACACATGTAGCAGTAGTGATTTACTCCCGACATCTGAGTGACTGAAGACGCAGAGGATTAACGTTATGTTTGGTTCTGAAAAAAAAGCTCCTCTTAGAGTGCCTCGGAAAAGAGGGGCGGAAGAATTAAAGGGGAAGTATACAGAACAGAGTGATTTCTAAAGAGCTGTTTATGACAGGGGAAATTACCGTTTTTTACACTATCTTTGAGAACTTTTAAAACAAACTATATTACAAACTTTCCATTAAGACCCTAAAGAATCATATTAGCTTGTGGAAAACTGGGTTTGTATGACCCCTTTAAAACCGAACACAAAAGCATTAAATATAATTTTTCCTCTCATCTCATGTCCCATAGATACTAATGAAGAACGTTCACTCATTTAGAAATGAACAAGCAAGTGGAGCCCAGCAGCAGTCAGTGGGAAGCTTATTTACCCAGCTTTCAGATGATGTATGAAATTGACCCTTCTGACTGGTTTTGTGCTCCAGGGTCACATACAAATGTGTATGTCACTGACCTCCAGCTTGTGCTGTTTCTCATGGCTCCGTCGGCGTCTCCTGTTCCTGGACAGCATCCGGTAGAGCTGTAGTTGTTTCCTGTATCTCCGGCTGCGGTGGAGCGGTCGAGAGCGGAGGTGGCGCTGGGGCTTCAGAGAGCTGCTGGAGGGTGATGGAGACGAGTCAGTCCCGGAGCTGCACAGCTGCAGGTCTCTGACGGAGCGAGCCATCGGATTTGGACTCATCGTGTCTTTGGGGCGATTACGGAGCATCTTTAGTCGCTCTTGGAAGCTTCTAGGTTTAGGCTTCAAAGATCTTGTGAAGTTTAGTATGGGTATCGGCATCTTCCAGATCCGAATGGCTCTCCTGAGCAGCTTGTGGGAGCGGGTGTTGCGGTAGATGGCGGGATGGGCCGCGGTGATGCTCTGGTTTGAGCGGCGGGTTTGTGGAGAAGACTCCTGCGTCGTGGATGAAGATGGAGCTTTTGCAGCACCGGACAACATTGTTACTGAAGACAAAAAGAAACATCACTGAACTTTTTTCCCACCAAATAGGAATTTTTCATATTCTGAGCCTGGCGGGCGCTATCCTGCATCTCCTGAATGAGTCAAGAATCTCTCGATCGAAAACACAGCGAGTGAAGTCTTATGTGAAGTCAAGATTAGTGTGCATGCACATTTAATGAAAAGACTTGGACAACAAAACATAATCCAAACACAACCACAGCATTATTTTGCGTCTAAGCAACATTTCTGAATGAATCAACCATTTACATGAATCGGTTCAATGACTCACTCATTTACAGTGATTTACTGCCACCTATTGCCGGGATTCATGTCACGTTCAGAGTATAGGAGTAGTAGTAGAGTAAAGCTCAGGGTGGTCTTGTATTGTGGGCAGTATAAGGTACACCTGTGCTCTACTCATGATGTCAGATCAGATCTTGATGTGGGACACCTGTGAGGTGGGATGGATTATCTCAGCAAAGCAGAAGTGCTCACTATCACACATTTACACTGATTTGTGAACA
>JAUMHI010000051.1:17036188-17051537 GCA_032359435.1 Enteromius unitaeniatus
CTCTGAGGTAAAAACTGAGGTAACTCTGAGGTAAACACTGAGGTAACTTTGAGGTAAACACTGAGATAACTCTGAGGTAAACTCTGAGGTAAACACTGAGGTAAACACTGAGGTAAATGGGGCTGGTGTATTGAACGTGTATTGACGGAAGCGCGCGAGCGGCGCTTTGATGTCACCTGACTGGTGCGCGGCGGCGCTTTGATGTCTGCTGTTGAAGACACTAACACTGATTTGCTGCTCAACAAACATTTATTATAAAGTTGTAAGCTGAGTGGAATCATTTCAGCTTTCTGGAATAGAAATAGTTCTGAACAGACAGCGTTTATCTGATCTAGAACTCTTCTGTAACGCAGGAAATGGTTTTATCATCACTTCATAATAATCTCTGTGCTTCGAGTTGAGCTTCATGTCCTTTCAGCTTCCTTTAATGAAACTGATTCATGTCATCATTTTAGCTGCATTTTATATTTATATAATTATATATATATATATACACACACACAAATAAAAAAACTATATATATATATATATATATATATATATATTATTATTATTATTATTATTATTATTATTATTATTATTATAATATATTCTTTTGTGTGTGTGTGTGTGTGTGTGTGCAGTGCTCTTCTCCTCATGAAGCCTGTAGTTGTGAGAGAACGTGAGCGGGTCCAATGCTTTGTGAACACTCAGCACTTTCTGAAGCTGTGTGAGATTTGTCATGTCTTCCTCTGCGTCGGTTCTTCATGCTGCTCATGTGCTAGTTAAGTGTGTTTTAAACAGCTGCTTTCTGTGTAAATATCATTTCTGTGATCATAGCTGAATTTTCAGAAGCCTTCAGTGTCACATGATCTTCAGAATTCATAATAATATGTTGATTTGCTGCTCAAGAAACATTTCCGATTATTAATAATGTTGTGCTGCACAATATTTAGTGGAATCTTGAATTCATTTAATTTGAATTCATTTTTTTAATAAATATCTTTAATGTTACTTTTAACCAACTGAGTGCATTTTTAACCAATACAATTATATAAAAATAAATAAAAATCGAACCAAAAGGTTGTGTACCGAAATGCATAAAATGTAAAATTTAGCAAAAAAGCTTTAATGCCCCAAACGTTTGATAATCAGAAATGTTTCTTCAACAATTCAGCTTATTGTAATGATTTCTGACGGATCATGTGACACTGCTGAAAACTACTAAAATAAATGATCTCTCTACAACGTGGTAGTTTCACATCATAAAAATATATCATGTATTTTTGATGAATTAAATGCAGTCTGGGTGAGCAGAAGAGACCTTATTGTAGTTGCTCTGTTGCTTCGCTTCACTTACAGGCGTGATGTCAATCTTCTGGTTGCTAAGCAATTTTCACTGCATCAGGATGTGGTTTGTAATTATAGGCAGGCTGAGATCGGCCTAATTGCTCGTTGTATTTTTATAGGATAAAGACGGGGGGGTATTAGAGCTGGAGGGCAGTTATTAAAGTCTGCTAAGTGATTTCTGCCTCTCCCTCCGTGAACCCAACGAACCAGCGGGTCATTTAGTATGATTTGTGAAGCGCAGCAGCTTTATCTCTGTGTGTCGGGACGCAGGTGGAGGTCATTCAGGATTAGCGCTCGCAGATTGAAGGTTCCTCTGTGAGCCGTCATCCAGAGGTTCAATGCCCTGCAGGAAGCGTTCGGCCCATCTCTTCAGGAGATATTAATATTCATAATTCGTTACTATCACTTAAATTGTTCCCGCACTTAAGTTAAATCATGGGTTTCCTCTGGAACAGTTAATGAAAAAAAATAAAAATAAAACATGACTTATTACTACATTTCAATACTAAAGAACTTTGTGTTGTGTCTGTTTTAATGTAGGTTTAAAGTTTGGATCATATTAAAGTGTAGTTTGTACATTAGTAAGCACGCAGCCCAAAACCAAACTGATTAATCCACCATGATCGCTTTAATCGATTGCATGTCTTATCAACAATTAATCGATCATTGATTAATCATTGACATCCCTAACAGAGACTCTTTCAGACCAGCTCTGATAGATGATCATTAGAGGATATGTAGGCTGCTAGTTCTCATTTATACATGCAGCAAACCCCTTTAAACGTGTTGTTTACAGTTGTATTCTTTAGTTTAGCCCAAAAATGTCCCGAATCCTCCTTCACAAAGCCTGGTTAGTAAAAAACCTGATGTAATATAATGTTTATTTCTTTAAATTGAATGTAAAAGAAATGTTGGAATCCTTTCTTCCCACTCTTTCTGTCTTTATTTTAATATATTAGGGTACAAATTAATCTAGGGCACTGTGAAATTACTTTTATATATTTTTTTTGTATGTTTTTTTTTTACATTTAAATATAAGTAATCAAAATATTTTTTTAAATAGATTAATTTGTCCCCTTTTTTTGCTCAAAAAGCATGTCTAAGCAATTAAATCTATAAACTGAAGCAAATTAAATGATTAGTCTTTTACAGTAATGGGGCCCTGCTATTTTTGTCTCTTCATTTAATTAATTAACTGCATTAATTTTTTTAAATTTTTTTTTTTCAGAACATCTTTGCTGTCTTTAATTTTTAAAGGCAGCAATCAAAGAAAGGTTTAAAGCATTTAAATTAAAAAGAAAATGCAATCAAATAATAACAAATCATTTTTTTATAAACAAAGTTACCATAAAATGGTAGAATTATTATTATTTCATGATGTATATTTTTTTTGTTCGGTAGTAATATATATTCCTACAATTTCTTCAAGTTAACCTGAACTTTTATTTTGGCGGGTGACAGTGAAGAGCTTTGCTTCAGTATTTTAAATGTCACTGAAATCATAGGCTCTTAATAATCGATGTGTTAAACTAGTTATGTTAAAACTAGTGAAAAAGCAGTCTATGGTAATAAATCACTAGCTGGAGCTGTGTTGGTGTAGAGAGTCACTTCAGAGAGTGGATGTGTAACTGTGGTTTGCTGCGGTCGCTGTATAATCTGACAGAGCTTCACAGGAACATTTACATGATTGTGATCATAAAAGAGCGGCTCGGATCTCTTTTGTAAACGCTGGAATGTAAATGAGTGCACGTTTTCTATCGGAGGCTTCTGTGAGCTGTGCTTGAACGGTTTCAGAGGTTATTTAGCAGCTCGCCTCAAAAGAAGCATCTTTGTCTTCTCTCCTGCACTCTGATACCAATTATGCTAAGCGTTAGGAAATTTTAACGGGACCGTCTCTTATCGGCTAATCCTGGAGTAATAGATTCCATTAAAAATGCATGAGGAGCTTTAGGGATGAATCGGGCGATGTAGCGTGTCGGAGTCTCTCTCTCTCTCTCCCAGCCCCTTTATCTGCTCATTATTCTGATAGGATCCCGTCTCCACAGAGAGCGGTCTGTTCTGCGCCGCCGGGGCTAAACATGGCTTTGATGTGCTCCTGATCTCCTGCTTCGGTCACTCAACCTACAGGAGACGACTGGGAAGAATCCAGCGTTTGACGACGACCAGTTTCCAGATTCACTCCCAGTTCTTAACCTGAGGCCCAGGGGCCGGTCGATCCAGAGTAATCCGATCAGAGCAGGTCTGGAGAATAGGTTGTTCCAAAAGAAAAAGAAAAAAGGATTCTGAATTCGGATTAGAGCACGAAATCTAATCTTGGTTCTGATCTGGGTTAAATCCGCAGGTTGTGCTGTTCAAGACGTTTTAGTGAGATCGGGACACTTTTGATACAAAATTTCAGAAACAAAGCTGTAATAAGTTTACATTTTAACATGTAATACATCCTCAAAGCCCCAAACCGCATTTCCATTACACTGAAAATTGCGCACTGAAAATGTGCTTACTGAAAACGTGTCATTTTTGTAAAATATATCGCAAAAAAAGAGGCGGTTTTTCAGGCAATTCGTAAAAGGAGTATTTCGCAAAACTGCAATGAAAACTGGCTTTTCGCATGTGTAAAAAGTCCTATGATCATTCTTCAATGTATTATAACCTCCAAGAAACACCTAATACATGTTCTCTGTGAAGATGGATGCATACGCCTCGCTTTGTATAATTATATTCAAAAATCAATCCAAATCTCACCAAAATTTGTTGCTATGACTTAAAAATGTTATGTTTTAGCTGTGTAACAGAGGCCAGCAAGTGTGCTGTGCAGGTAAACTCTAGCGACTGATACTAGAGGTCCTGGCCTTTAGCCTCCTGGTTATCTGGTTATCACAACACACTTTTACATTTTTAGATGAAAGTGTGTGTTTGTGTATTTATATACTGTATACATAATAAATATACTCAGTACAAACCAGGGCTCCAGACAAAACATTCCAGCAAGGAGCCATTGGATCCTATAAGAAAAATGTGTAATCTTTTCTTGTATTTATCAGCATTTTAATCCATCTTGTAAATGAACTAACCCATAAACAGGCTAATATGAAGCTCATGCGTTAACAGAAAACGCCATAAGATCTTGATAACAAGAAGCCACATTAATAATGATTTATAATGATTTTCACAGAAGATGTGAACGCAGAACAATCAGGGAATTTCTTTTAAGTCATAACATCATAGGTGGAGGGTGAACCAACTCCAGGGTGAGGAGTTCCCTTAGCCTTCCCTAGCCTTACACACGCTCTAACCTATGCATAACATGTTTATATAACAGAGTCGCCAGTGGACAAAACTTAATATTAAAGTTAACTAAGTTTATTAAGTATTAATAAACTTAATAAAATTAATATTTTTGTTCAGTGTTGCTTCTCTTTATCAAACGTCAGTTTTTTATTTATGCTTGTGTTGTGAAGAAGTAGATGTCTGTGTGTCACGGCACACTGGTGAAGGATCAGATGAGGTATAGGGTCCCGTCTGTCATGTGACCTTATCTCCTCCAACACCCAGCGCTCCGCTCATCTATATTAATGATGGAGCGTATTATAAACCGTCCGTTTCTGCCCTCGGGCCTGAGATGAGTTCGAGAACCAGAATTGATGCACAGTTTGTCTGCCAGCATGGCCTTATCAGAACTCGCGGATCGGCCAAAGATGTGTTTGGGACCTCGCTGGGCCTCTCGGAGCCTGATTATATGCTTATCTCTGTGATGATGTCACTGCAAAGATGTATAATTCATAACCACCGCTGATCATTTACTAACCCTTACAACTTGTGTTTCTGTTCTGGATTTCTCATCTCAAAATAAGAAATTATCTTTGAGATGCATTTATTGGATCAAAATAGGGAAAAATTTTTATGATGTAAAATATGTTAACTGTGATCAAATCTGTGAAGTTCAGCATCATTACTGCAGTCTTCAGTGTCACATGATCTTCAGAAATCTGAATAATATACTGATTTACTGCTCAACACACATTTCTGATTATTAGCAGTGCTGAACACAATATTATTCTGGAAACTGTGATAAATTTTATTTGTCAAGATTCACAGATGAGTAGATTTTATTAAAAAAAACAGAATTTATTAGAAATGGAAATCTTTTGTAACGTGTCTTTACTGTCACTTTTGAGCATTTCAGCTTTCATGAAAGAATTTAATTAATTTTTAGATCAAATATAGAAACTCGGATGTCTTCATTGAAACCCCCCTGAATTAACTTTTAAAAATTACTGATTATTATTATTAATTATATTAATTATACAATTAATATTAAAACACTGTTGTGCAGCACAAAATAATAAAAACCATGATGTATTGTATTTTTATTTGTTTTACGTTTTAAAAGATTAGATAAAAATGTCAAAAAATATTGAATTATGAATTTTATTATCTCAATTTGTTGGAATTATTAAAATTTTCACAATATGAATTTATTATATTTTGTAGTATTATGAATTTTGCACTGAAGTCATGTAACAGAACAAACTAAAATGTCATTTTTCAGCACAAGCCTCTTTTTGCGTGTGTGTTTAGCAGAAGCACATGAGAGTGAATAAAGGATGAGTGTCTCATCTTTAACCCTGTCCTCGCTCCAGTAAGTCGTCTCCTCGGTCTGTTATATTCAGAGTCTGGCGTTGCTCTCAGCGAGTGTCTTTTAATGTGTTTGTAGCCCTGAGCTGCTCGTCGTAATGGAAGCTGCTTTTACGCTCATCTTGTTGATAAAACTACACGGGCCTTTCCCAGGAGATCCTGTTTTTTCCCTCCTCTCTCAAACCCACATCTTCTTTTGATTAATGTGTTATAATGCAGTCGCTTCTGTGAGTGAGCCTGTAGCTAACGGGATTCATGCAGATACTTCTGAACGCTTGGTTTTCTGCCCGCGGTAGAAATCAGAGCAATAAACCGACAGGAGATCACCGCTGACGGCAAAACACAGCAGACAACCTGCACTCGTGAATGTCTAAAGTACATTTATAATGTTGAAGCTATATGGGTTGGACATTTCTGGAAACTTTCTAAAAATTCCTGTAATATAAAAAAAAAAATAAAATCCTGGAAAGTTTAGATAAATTTATTGGACGTTTTCCACTTATTGCAACCCTAGTTGAAACTATGCATGTTGTTTTCTCTGTCAAAACATTCCCATCTGATGCATGTAACTCAAAGTATTTAAAGACGTCTTAGAGTGGTTTTTAATTCTGGCTCTTAAAATGTTTTAGGTTCATGTGGCGTTCATAGATTCAGTCTTCAAGATATGAGGATCCCAGTGCTTCTCCATATGCAATTTCATTCAGCATTCACTTCCAGACATATTGGGGTCTAAATATGGCTCCAAGAGTATAATTGTTAAATTGTAGCCATTTTCAATGTTCAAAAAACAAATGTGGGTCACTTTGTATACGTCTTAGTGGGAAGTGAACATGAGTGAACATCTCACCTCTGGTGTAGTGTATTAGACTGTACTTCACTAGATCTACTTACCTGTCAGTGATGTCTTAATGTATGTTTTGGATTTTTGTTAATGATTACACTTCAGCGGCATATCGAATAGTAATTGAATTTAGGTTTTTAAATTATTTATATTATTGAATTTATTATTATAATTTTTTTAAGAATGAGTAAGCTATAGGTGTAATGGTGGTTTACAATTTTAGTAAACCATTGTTAATCAGTTTTAGTCAGTTGGACAGTCTCACAGGTTGTGTGTGTGTTCAGCAGCAGAGGTTGATTAATGCTCTCCTGTGCTCCAGACATAGAGGTGAAGCAGCTCCTGCTTCAGAAAGGCCTCCACCTGTGACTCTTCTGAGCAGTTTGTTTCTGGTTGTAGATCTGTGAAGGCAGAGCTCAAGCTGCATCATGCTGGCGTGTCTGCAGAGACAGAACCAACCGGCCCGACACCATCAGCTCCTGGACGCTCCGCTCAATCACAAGAGTAAGTCTGGCACCGCCGGTTAGATGTAGCTTTTTCACCAGGTGGAGTTTTGGTGAAGCACCACCCTAAATTCTTTTTCATTTACTTATTATTTCTGTGCTCATTTATTTACTTACACATGCGTTTACTCATTTGTTAGTTATTTATTTAAATATAAACTCTATCTTTTTATTACTTTTTTGTATTTCTATTTCAATATTTAAATTTAATTATTTGTATTTTAGATTTTTAATTGATGCATTAAATACGGTACTTGTATATTAAAATAAGATCCCCATCTTAACACTTATTTTTTTTAATAAAAAGCAAGCCTTTTCTCGACACCATGATTATTATTATTATTATTATTGTATTGTCTGAGAGTTTCATGGTTTTCTGATGAGAAAGGAAAGCTCAATTGAGGCAGAGCAAGACTAAAAAGGAAAAAGAAAATGAAATGCGCAAAAGGGCAGAAAGCGAGTGAGATTAAAGCGCTGTAAATTGAAGTAAAAGAAATTGAATTTTCAGGGTAACCTTTGATTCTCGTGGCTTAACCTCATTGAGCAGCGGATGGGTTTTCATCCATTAGGAGAGCTTCTTAACTGCCTGACCTCCGTCTGCTGGAGACTTGTCTGTCAGCGCTCAGCTGTTCACCTTGAGAGAAACACTTCCTATCATCCTCACACATCTGCAGGAGCTCCACACGGCTCTTATCAAACACATCCATCACAGAGGGTTACTTGAATCCGTGCCAAGGGCAGACTCCAATATTCATTCACATATTTATAATTAAATCTGTATCACTGCATATGTGTAACTTTCCTCCTAAATAATTCTAAATTCAGGACAGTTTAGTTTTTTCCACTTCACCATTCTGCTCTTGTACTAGTCAGTGTTAAAGCAATATTCTTGGGAAGTGACAATTTATCTACTTTTTCATTTGTGTTCTTCATTTGTAT
This sequence comes from Enteromius unitaeniatus, assembly GCA_032359435.1. Lineage (NCBI taxonomy): Eukaryota > Metazoa > Chordata > Actinopteri > Cypriniformes > Cyprinidae > Enteromius > Enteromius unitaeniatus. Next base: position 17,044,433 of record JAUMHI010000051.1, read on the forward strand.
TTATCTTTTAATTCATTTATTCAAGCATTTAATTAAGCTTTTATTTGAGTATTATGCTTTTTACGTTATTCATACAGTTATTTAGGCATTTAATAATTTATTGCATGCGTCCTCTTTAATGAGATGAGGGTTTATTAGACTCATTGGTAAATGTGTTTTTGCTGTTTTGTTGAACTGCTGAGCAGTGTTTTATTTGGATAAACACGATGATGACGTCCTGAGATCTCTGGAAACCACACATTGATGGTTTATGTGGAGTCCGTCCGTCCTGCAGCAGTGTAGGAGTTTGTAAGCTGCTCTTCTAGTGCAGACCTTATTGTCAGGTTCATGAATATTAATCGAGCCAGAGCAGTGCTTGTCTGCTGAACGCTGGAACAGAAGGACTGTGTGTAGCCCGCGGCGCTGCTGAAGGGGAACATTCACTCTCGCTTCGGGCCCCTGACCCTCATCATCATCATCATCATCATCATCATCATTAAATGTTCCTCGTGTGTGATCTCTGGAGCTTTAACGGTTGAATCTGTTCTGTTGGCTGAAGGGAGGGATTAGAACACTAGTATTATCAGCAGATTAAACTGGTTTTAACTCTTCTGCTGTAGTGTGTCAGGAGGACATACCAGTTTACATCTAGCCATTAATTGTAATAATCCAGTGAGTCTGATCTGCTCATCATCAGTCTGTCTGGAGTGACATGAAGAACAGAACACACTCCATCCAGAAGAACCGTGTCTCCCAGACGCTTCAAGAAAGATAGAAATACTGACTTAAAACCATTTTTAGGTGCTGATAATACAAGGGTTCTCATAATTTAGGCCAGCACTGACTCTATGCTCCGCTGTGATCGTAAATCTGACCCATTTGCATTCAGAGGAGCTTGAGCCAAGAGCGGGGGAATGATGGTGCTCTGCTGCGAGGTCATGCTTTATTCAGGTTTGATGCAAATGCTTTAAAACCCAGCAAAGACCGGTCTTTTATGTTTAGATCTGCATTATGTCCTGTATTAAAATGTATGTGAGGCCCTGCGTGGACGCTTCAGACAGGAACGAAGAGCCAGTCATGTAAAAACTAAAATAAAATGGATTTATTTATTTATTTAAGCACCTAAGCTACATGCATTTATGCATTTACTTAACTGGTGTGGTCTAATTCACAAAGAAACAACTCTTTTGAGCCATATTAATTTTCCTTTTATTTATTTAATCATTCATTTTTTAAACATTTATTTATGCATTCTTAATGCGTGTATTTATTTATGCATTTACAACTGTTGTGTTAAACTTAAAGGGATAGGTCACCCATTGTGTTATTTACTCACCCTCATGTTGTCCCAAACTTGTATGACTTGCTTTTTTTCTAATGCAAATATTCAGAAACATGTTAACTGTTCATACAATGTCAGTGCACTAGATTCTTTATAATATCTTTTGTGCTCCACAGAAGGAAGTCAGTCATGCAGGTTTGTGTTACGTGCAGCTGTTCCTTTAAGAGTCCGGAGACTGAAATCATTTGTGTTTTAGTCCTGCTGTTTCTCTCTGAAGATGTAATTGTTTTGAAGAACCTGTTATTCTCCCACACGGATGACCCTCAGGTTCAGCTCTTCAGCGCTCACCCGGGGTTTCTGACGCGTTTTCACAGATCAGATCATCAGAACCTTTCATCAGTAATCACTGCAGCCCTTACGTTTCGAGTAGCTGTTGCTGAACGTTGTGCCACTGATAATCATCAGTAATGCAAAATAAAGCAGAACTGGTGACCGTTTCAGACGCCTGCCCATCAGTTCTTGCATCACATGACCACAATGAAATGGAGATATTGATAATATTGCATCCCTGTCGATCACATGCCGTTTCTGGGTAAGGTTTGGGAATGTCTGAGCCACAGGCGTTTGTTCCTCCGTTAATTACAGATTGGCAGAAGAGATCTGGTCTATGATCCGGCACGACTGTGTTAACTGTGACCACGGGGAGCAGATTAGACGGCTTACGGTCACTGAAAGCGTTTGGAGAGCATCAGAGGTCATGCAGAAAGACCTCCACCATCTGCTCGTCTCGTTCCTCTCGGTTCTTCTCTGTTTCAGCAGCTCTGGTGAAGTAATGAACGAGTCCCGTCTGTCAGAACACCCCCACGCTTCCCTTCATCTGTCTCTGGCCTACTTTAAGAGTTCAGTCTGTATCAGATTGTGCATGCAGTTAATTAGCTGTGTGTTAATTGGGATTTCTCTGTTCTCGTCCTCTTGTAGTACTGTGTGAGTATGAGCTGGAGTTTTGCGGCGTGTGTGTTGAACTGGTAACGTTGTCTCGTTCTCGATCCGATGGTTGTTCACATCAAGCTAATTGTACTTCCTCTTGATTGCTGTGTATTTATAGATTCGTGAGCTCTAGGTGGATAATTACTGAAGGTCAAGATGCTAATTACCTCTGCTCATAACCAACTAAAGCTTTGGGTTTTATTTTTTTCGGTTCAGGGATTAGGTTCTCTAAATCATGGTTTACTACTTCTATTCATCTGAAACGAAAGCCTATTGGCTGTTTGCTAACGGTTTAATGTGCCTGCGTTTTAATCTTGTACATTTACCTAGAAAAGGTGCATATTAGTACTGTACACCCTAAAAATAAAGGTTATTTATTGGCACCGATTGTTCAATAAGAACCTTTAACATCCGGGAAATAAAGGTTCTTTAGATTATCGTTATGCTTTTCTTAAACAAAGATGGTTCTTTCTAAGAAATGTTTATGGAACACAAAATGTTTTTTTTCTGTGTATGTAAAAATCCCATTTTGTAGCCTTTTGTTTTTAAATATTTTGTACATATTGTTTATTTGAGTGTATGTTTGTTTAGAGAGCCAAAAAGCATATCTAGAGTTCTTAAAGGAACTTTTTTTTCAAAAACCGTAAAACGCAGCAGTTTAACGCTGGGGGAGTTGGAGAATGAGCTTATTTTCTAAGGTGGAGTGTTCCTTTTTAAGTTGTTTTATGGTTCTTCTTTGGTTCTTCAGATCATTATATTTATTTCAGGGGCTAGAAATACCAGGACGTAGATGTTTTTCTAAATGATAATGGAGAAAAATTGATTGTAGAACCCATAAACATTGTTTTGGTGGTTCTTGTTGATCAAGAACAGTTTTGGGCGCTCTGAGGTTCAGCATATTGGATTCTAGTGAACTGTTCACAGAGGGTTTCTGAAGAACTAAAGAATAAAAACGCCTCAAGTAGGGCTGCACGATTTGGGAAAAATGTCACGTTGCGATTATTAAGGTCAAAATTGTGATTGCGATACGAGATGTCAGTGGTTTTACTCAACTTGCTTGTTATCAAGGAAACTGCACTCACAGATTACTAATAATGCTGAAATCTGTGTTTCTCAACTAAGATACAGAATACAGTGCAATCTAGCAACAACTAATTACAACTAAACTTTACAAAATTAAACAATAGTAACATCTTTACATTACTGAATTAAATTACATTAAAAAGTCAAAAGTACAGATAAATTAAACAAATACCCATTTTTATATTTTTACATGTTGTCCCAAAACATTTTAGCAGGATGTAACATATACTCTTAAAATGCTGAAACCCAAGTGTTTTGAACTCTTTCATCTTAAATTTCGAACGTCTTCCTTTCTACCATCTAGTTTTGATGGGGGGTTGTATGTTTGTGAAGCTTCATTGTGTTTGGTGACCCCGGTGGGCTCAGCGGGCCCCTTCGCCTCTCCTCTTGCCTTCATTTTAAACGCTCATTTTATTTTCTTTATGAGATGGATCTTGTAGATTGAATCATTTTCACAGTTGGAGGCTCATGGTGGCTCTGGAATGAAATGAAGTCCCAAATCAATCCCAAGCGGGAACAACACTAGCTGGCGGAGCAGACGTTCAAAATGACTGCCGGGACTCGAAGCCGATTGTGTTTTTCTGGTAGAGATCCTTCAATCGTCCGCTGCCGAGTGATTTTGATTGACTGTGGCGTAATCGGCCTTAACTTCAGCACTTTTCTTCAAGGTGTCATTCCGGCCGTATTTTCCACCACTAGATTTACTGCTCAGAAATGGAGCACCTTTTTCCAGCTTCCCTGTGTTGTGGGAAGCTAAACAGCCATGAAATTGCCTGAATAATGGTGTTTAAATCCAATCTCGGTTAGTCGCCGCCGCTTTCCCGTACTCTTCTGGCTGTAGGTTTCATTTGAAAGCTAGACATCTCAAACCATAATGACTTGCATTCATTGTGGAATCTATGGGAATCCTGTCCTCATTATAGTCCAGGGATCCATTCGAGATGCATTCGAGCAGCACATAGACCCACAAACATGTATAAAGGCATGTTTCCAATTTGCTGCTTGTATAGCATCGTTTCTAATGTTAATTTTGCACGTAGCTCCATCCGTATCCGAGCCCCTTTTGAGTGGATTGCACATCCAAATGCCATGAAATGAATTCCACTCAAGCCACCGAAACAAAATTAGCTCCTTTGCCATCCCCCTCCTCATCTCTCTTTTTCCCCTTGATTTCCCAAGGTAATCCAATTTTGTCCTGAAGAAAGACCAAATTAATTTCATAATGCACTGATCAAACATTGCCCGAGGTGTCTCCCTCCACAAAATGAGTTTTTAGAGAGATGCAGATGTCTGAGGATGAACAGCCAGGAAATAAGGAGAAGGAGAGCAACGCAAACGCTCCAATATTTTCATTTTTATTGGACGATTTTTCTTGTGCGACGTCTGATTCATTTTTAGCTTATCCAGTATTCTTCACTCTTCCATATTTATTGCCAAACACCTCGGTTGGACAGCACGGTCTCAAATTAGAAACATCATTGTTTTCTGTGGATACTAGTCGTGATCCGCTGAGGTTGTTTGCTGAACGTTTCTTTGTGCAACTCAAATGTCAAATAACAACTAAATTGATATTTTAAAAGAAACCTCAAATCAAATAAATATGTTCATATAAGCAAACTAAGGTTTTGTCTGTGCACTTTACATTTAAAATTAAAGGCAACCACTGTAAGTTTAATTATGACCAACATAAAAAAATATGGTAAACATTAGTGTTTTTGAACCATATTGTAGTAAAGTACTTGTTGTGGTAATTCTATAGCTGCAGAGTGAATTAAAGCTCAAGCATCAGTTTTAACGTTACAATAGAAACGGAAATAACTGAATGTTGAATATTTGACAGCTGCTTTGCTACAGAAATGTTAAAATATACTGTCTAATGAGGCAAAAATAGGAAAAGAAATAGAAATAGGCACAGTTTTTCTTTCACTGTTTTATTTCTTCTAACTTTATTTTAAAGTGCGCCTATTTTGATTTTGGGAGTCCCCTACAACCAGTTGACAAGCGTGCAAGTAAAAAAAAAAACACTTTCATTTTCTATGCAATTATCACTTTACTTGCTCATCAACTCCCAAATGATTCACTCAATGATTTATTTTTCCAAACCCCTTCTTTACATGACGCTAATCTGCAGTGATAGGTCTCATGTTCATCTCATCATGCCTGTAATGCCTGATAAAGCAGCGTTTAAGTGCTGGTTTGTGTACAGAGTTATGAGGAAACCACTAATTTAAGACTTCCAAAGCAGCACCTAGTGGTGAAGAATGAATTTGCATTTTCATTCAGACCAACGTGAAAAGACCAAGTGTTCGTGCAGTATGCTAATTGTTCATGATGAAGTAAGCATGAAAAGGCTTTTTATTTTTGTTTCACTCTTTTTGAAAGACAATAACTTTATACATGGTGCACTTTTAGATTTAAAACTTCGCAGGATGTTTTTATTCTACTGTTGCACACTGGTCAGTCTCTTAAAAAAAATCCCCACTCAAATGTTCAAGACAGGGCACGGCCTTGCTGAGAGTAATGCAGCGTTGACTTATTCAAGCCGTTTTCTCTTTGTCCACAGGTGAGCTGATTTCCATGCGTTACCCATCTGCAGCCGAACTGGATGCTTACGCACAAAGAACAGCCGACAGCCCGCTTTCAATCAAGATCTTCCCCACCAACATCAGGGTCCCACAGCACAAGCAAATCACCAGGACTGTTAACGGCCTGCACACCGGCGGACCGGGCTTGGGCCCGTACTCTCACTCCTACGCCGGAGCCTACCAAGGCTTGCTGGCGATTGTCAAGACTTCGTCCGTGGCCAAAAACGTGCTAAAGAGCGCTGATGGAAAGCGAACCAAACTGTCCCCGATCCAGATGGCGGTGGCTCCGTATGCTCCGCCGAACGGGAACAAACACCGGCCGTATGGCGTTGTGTCTTATCACATGAGCCGCCCATCTAACACCCAGTGTAGTCCTTCGTTCTTGTCTGCGTCTTGCGCCGACTCCAGTTTCGCTCTGGCGTATCCCGGAGCCGTTCTGCCCACTCAAAGCGCGGATGTAGCTGGTTTGGATTATTGGCCGCATTATCCGCACATGTATGGATCAGGAAACCGCTCGCCTGACCTTTCCTACAGATCCTACCCTCCCAGTCTAACGATTCTAGACAAAGTCCCGACACCCCCCGCCATGCACGGAGATTTTTCGGTTGGCCAGTTTTTCGCTCCCGCTTGGAATAGCGTGCTTGCCACACCTGATAGCGACTGTTACAACCCTCCGGAGACGCCTGCAGCCCGCCTCCATCCCTACACCCAACAGCCTCCGGCGATCCTGTGCTGCGGGCCCCAGGGGAAGGGCCTCGGCAGCAGCCTGCAGTCTCTGGAGGGCCTCATCAGCGAGATACACCCGCCTTGCATCAAGGAACGCATGCTGGGACGCGGATACGAGCAGCCCCTTCAGCTGCCTGCGCTGAGATAGGACGCTTCACTGAAAAACATTGCTCTCTTACATTGTGCTTTAAAATTTAATTATTATAATCTTAATTGAAGTGAGGTTAACCCTGCCTGCTTTACATGTTTCAAAAGGATTGAGTTAAAAACATTCGTTAGAAATTTAGAAAAGTAATCGTTACTACAAAAAGATTGTTCGAATGCACAGGTAATTCAGAAGCGGAGTTGATTCAGAAGCACAGGTGATTCTAAAGTGCTTTAGAATCGAATCTAAAGATTTGAATGCACAGGTGATTCAGTAATGGAGTTGATTCAGAAGCACAGGTGATTCTAAAGTGCTTTA
>JAUMHI010000051.1:17058734-17073664 GCA_032359435.1 Enteromius unitaeniatus
CACACACACACACACACACCCACTAACTCTCTCTCTCTCTGTCTCTCACACACACACACACACACACACACACACACAATGCATTCACAGTGAAGTATGGAAGCATGTGATTGGCTCAGATCCCAATGTCACCTAAAGAGAGTGAGTGTTTGTGTGTGAGAGAGACAGAAAGTTAAGCTGAACAAACCTTCTTCTGGGAACATTCATTGAAGCATAGTTTAAATCTACCAGCTCTTCACTTCTCAAAATCTTATCATTTTCATCACACTTTGTTTTAGTTGGACATTCATACAATTTTTTGAATGTTCCTATTTGATTCAGAATTTTTCTGAGAACATGTTTGCAAAATGAAAAAAATGTTCCTGTAACATTCTCATCATCAAGAAAAAAACATTTCGAGCCGACAGTCAATCAGTGTTGACCCCGCCCCATTTAAGAAAGGGGAGGGGCTTGTAGATGAGCCTGCCTTCAGCAGCAGCTTGACAGTCTCACAAGAACACAAGCATGCTTAACATCTGTTTAATTTACATTATATATACACACACACACACATGCTCACATCCAGTTTATTCTGTAATAAATTAAAATTTAAATGAGAAATATATATATATAACAGTATACAATAATTTTAATGTGTTAAGAACATTTCTTCTTGGTTGACTTGAATGTTAGAGGAGCATTCGAACAGTCTGAAACACTGAGAAGGAGTCCTCTCAACACAATTAATGCAAACATTGGAGGAAAACGTAATCATTTTGAACATGTCTTGAGAACGCTCTATTGAACAGTTCAGAGAATATACAAACATATAATTATAAATATTAGGCTAATCGTGTTCTAAACATGTTCTATAAACACTAATTTAAGCATGTTTTCTCCTAACCTTTCTAAAACACTGGTGTAATGTAAATGTTTCCTGTCAGCGGTCAGCTGTGGAGGTTGAGAGGGTGAACCGTGTTCTTCAGGAATGTGAGCAGTCTGCAGTCATGAGATGTTTAGTCTACGTCTGGACTGATTGTGAAGAAGATCTGCTGATCTCCTCGTCCGTTATGAGCTTCAGTAAACTCTTCCAGTATGAGTGTGTGTGTGTGTGTGTGCTGGACTCAGTAAACACAATCCGAATGATACTCAACAGTTATAGGAGGAATAATACGCTCTTGTGGTTCCTGCCCTCATCAGTTCAAGCATTTCCTGGGAATCAAACCTTGCTGTGCCAGAACTGAAGTTACACAAACCCAGAAGTCCAGAAATTAAAACAGGGTTTATTTATCAAATCATAGGGAAGACAATATTTACAATTCTGTAACACGCTTCTTGTGAAACACCACACACGTGTTCTTACATTAGACACTTTGATCAAAAAGAAAAGCTCATCTGTGAGTCTCCTCAGCACTACACACAGACCTCAGATCAGACCTTCTGAGAGACAGTCAGAGAGAGCGGAGGACTATCTACTGCATGACTCTAGCAGTATTCATCACTAGCTTTTTCCCAACAGCAATTGATCCAGTAATTGCTGCTGAATTTGATGATTTATGATTCATGTTTTCTTGATTTCCGTAATAATGTTTGATTTATTGTTTGATTACTGCACAGATTCTACTTTGAGTTTTACAGAAGACTGAGCAAATGACAATAAAACTACAGAGACTGCAGTGTTTTATATGAATATATATTATACATTAGATGCTGCTTGTGTTTATGGTTTTATTGAATTTTAGAAAGAAGTGTCACGTTTTGATTGCAGTGTTTTATTCTGAGTTATTAATCTTCAAGAGCTATGTGTGTAGAGTTTTGACATAATGAACCAAACTCTGCTGTCTGTCTGTAAAGAGTCACATGACCAGTGACGTCACCAGCGGCTGGTTTTGTCTATTTTGGGACTTTGGAGCCCCCTAGAGTCAAATTAGTGCAATTTACAACACTGTCGTAATACACATGCATCTGCTTGCTGCCGTAAAGCAGTCCGCTGTGCCGACATAATGACTTTAAAACTGATATTCCAAGATAAAGCCGACACACAGGTGTTTTAAACCTTTTTACAGTGACATGCTGCTGGGGCTCAGCTCCGGACACGGGGCGGGGCCGCGTGTGATGACGACGGCGAAGGGGGCGGGGTCAGTCTGCTGTAGTCGATGTGAAGAGCAGGAATCGATGATCGTTTATAAAGAGGAACTCTGGAGCAAATGAAGACAGCAGCTTAATTCAGCTCTTTTCATCACACAATATCAACTATATCAGCCCTAAACTACTCAGGGAACATTCTTCACGTAACATTTATTTGAAGTTATCTGGTCTTTAAAAATGTTGCCAAAAAAGGGTTTTTATCATGCATTTTATCAATTTATCATGCATTGATCGTTTTATTCGAAAAAAGTTTAGATCCGAGGTTTATTAAACATTCAAGAGTAACACGAGTATAATGTTTATGATCGAAAGGAATAGAGGTGTTTGGGGAATGTTTACTTAAATCAGTAAAATAATAAATAATAAATAAAACATTTTGAACATTGGCAGTGTTATGAAGAACATGTTTTGTTAACTTGAGGATATGAAGATAATGATTTTTCATAAAGCTGCTTTAAACAATGTGTATTTTAAAAAATGCTTGACTTGATAAAATAATCTGTGCTGAATTCTGTGTGCTATTAGTCATTTTGAAGTCAATCTTCTGGATGTGAATCAGCAGGTACTGACCCGTCTGCACTGATCTGCTGTTCCTGACCAGAGCTGTTGGGCTCACAGTGTTCCTGGAAGGGATCTTCCTCCTCCACGGAGGTGTGAGTGTGAAGAGGAGGCCACTGCAGTCCTGTGCTCTCCTCCTCGCTCTCCTCCGACGGCTCCACCACGATGGAGGGCAGACGCTCCTTCACCTGCCCTGGCTCCAGCTGCTCCGACGGCTCCGGGAAGATCTGCACAACACCGAGAAGAACGAGGAGCAGTTCTGCATCAGTAACTCTCCCTCTAGATGTGCCAAACTTCAAAAGTGAGGTGAAAGAAGGTGTGGCTGTTACATCAAATTTGACGGTACCCATTGACTTCCATTGTATGTTTACCTCTACTATGAAGATCAGTTCTCCAAAAATTAAAAAATATCTTTAGGGTTCAGCAAGAGAAAGAAACTCATAGGGGTTTGGAGCAGCTGTGCCTTTAAATGAACTGATGAATTGTGGCTCTCTAAAGAATAACAGCAGAAACGTGCACAGGTGAAAAGTTCTAGTCATTTGTCTTGTTATGTAACAGTCAGGTGTACTCAAGCTTTATGAGCATTCACAATATGAGGACACGAGCCTTAATATTTCTGAGTGGAGCAAATCTTTTTATCATAACATGATTTTGACCCAATATGTAGTTTGTTTTATTTCACCAGATACATGATCAATTCTTTGTTTAGTTTGCAGAAGTGTAGACGGTAGGGAAGTTACAAAAGAAGCACATCATTTTACTTCAGAGCTGTGAAGAAAACAATTATATTCCTGAACAAAAAAGGTTTTTGTTCTATAAAAATAGAATTATTTAGTTTATATAAAGAGCGTGAATGCATGTGTCTGTACCTGATATGATATATTTAGTTCTCTCCTCTGCAGCCGGCGCTGCTCAACACTGGAGTCCTGCGAACCTGAGGACATCACACACACTACACACACACACACACACACACATTCAGCATCATTCACTGATTCAGTGTGGTAGATATAGAGCTATATATAGGGAACAGCTCTTCATGCGTCACTGAGAGTCTGAATGATCACTGACTGTAATCTCAACACACACACACACTGCATTCTCATGTCATGTGTGTGTCTAAAAGTAGAACTGATCAGTGATCAGTGTGCTCGTTTCGTGTCGCAGGTGTCACAACATGCTCTCTCTACACAATAAAAGCACTGTTGAACTCTGCTGTTATATTACACAGTGCCAGAAATAAAAAAAGGTGCACTTTTATAGCTGTTAGAAATAATGGTAGAAAGCTGTCACCGGGGCGGTACCTTCTCAAAACGTACATGTTTGTACCTAAAGAGTCCTTTTTAGTACCTTAAAGGTGCATATTAGTATTTAAAGTGTACATATTTAAAGTACAAAAGTGTACCTTTTGAAAAGATCCCACTCCAGTGATCACTTTTCTACCTTTACTTCTAAGAGTGCATGAACACTTTCATTTCTAATATTTACCTTTAAGTTCCAAAATGAACTCTTCAGGTGCAAAGACACTTTCTCTTATCTTCCCATTAACAGCTTTCTGGACCTTCTAAAATCTCTTATTTAGTATTTTTGTCTTGTATTCTAGTATAAATATTGAACAATTCTTAAATCAAGATGAATGTACTGTACAAGTAAAATAAATTAATATATTATGTCTTGTTTTTTGTTTGTTTAGTTTAGGATTATTTTTCTTATTGTCAGATATGTCTTAAATCTTTACCTGTCTTGTAAATGCATGTTTAGATCTTTCTACTAGAATACAAGACACAAATACTTATTAAGAGAATATTTTTGCGGTGCATTTCTGCAGTCTCAGAAGAAAAGTGTATGCAGTGTAGCATATAGTTACTTTGATATCTATCATGCACAAAATATATTATAATATTCCACAATACGCACAGCATATTTAATGACTTTAGCAGTTCTAGTAAGAATATGATGGTATTAACATGCATAAACCAAAGAAATCTTAAAGAAAGAGTTTGACCTGTGAGTTCGTGAGTTCAGGATCTGTGTTCAGTGATGTCCGTCTGTGATCTGGTCCTCTGCTGAGGATTAACACACACACACAGAGAGAGCAGGATTAATGTCTCTGCAGATTAAAGCGTCGTTACAGGACAGAAGAAACATGCGCACTCATGTCTTTATAATAAATGCTGTGATTTCTGTTATTGTGCAGTCTTCACCAGGGGTGGGAAAGTAATGTTTTACAATATCATATATTACTCCCTAAAGAATGAATAGCATTACAGTTTATGGAATGGAATGCATTAAATTAATTTTGCATTTTATTTGTACTGGGTTTTTATATAAAAAGTTCTATGTTGGCAAATGTTAACGCTCTTTCTCATCAAAAGTCAAACCTGGATTGCATGAAGAATAAGAAGTACATCACTCTTCAGCAATAAAACAATCATGAAACACAAGTGTTACGTTTATCTATACTCTTCAAAATAAAAGTATCCAAGCAAAAGAAGCTCCTTCAGATACTAAAAGGTAAGAAAGAGATGGTTCTTCTGTGGCATCGCTGTGAACTCTTATTATTAGGAGTGTGCATTGTTTTATTATTAGCTGAAATGGATGATTGTTTTATTGATTTTGAGGAACACTGAATGTGTTTTTGAGGAAATACATGTGGATAATTTGCACCTGATTTCTCTCAACATGGCAACCCCGGAGCTGTCAGTCAGTACATCAGAAACACTGGAGATACTTCGTTGAAAACTTACTCAGATGTTTTCTTTTAAATGAAAAAAGCAATCTGTTATTATATATCTGTTAATAATCAGTCTTTATTCACACTGAACACTCCACTAGAGGGAAACAGAGCACAAATCATCACGCAGTTATACAATAACTGCCTTATCACCAATAATCACAAACCTTTACAACACAATGCTTTACTTTATAGGTGTTTGTTAAGTGTGATGAATCAAGTCGATTGTTTTATTATAAAAAATATTCTCTTACTTAGTATTTTATCTTGTTTTCTAATAGAAATAGCCATCTAATATCTTGTCTAGCCTTTGAATTAAGATTATTTCTACTAGAAAACAAGAAAAAACACTACGTTAGAGAATAATCTTTTGCAGTGTAGTCAGACAGAAAGAGGAAAGAGAGAGATGCCTGAATAAACAGAGGAAGAGAAGAGCAGAAGAGGATAAGAGAGAAGAGATCAACTCCATTCAAACAAACTGAACAACTTCTGTATTTAGAGAAGCTGTGAGTGACGTGAGTTTGATAACAGAGCAATAAAGACACGAGAGACACAGAGCAAAACACACAGAGCAGAGAGAGAGAGAGGCTGAGCGACACACCAAAAAAGGGCTGGAGCTGGAGCTGCGTGTTGCTGGAGAAACACACACACACACACACACACGGACGGACAGAAGGACTGGGCTTCAGGAATCATGGAGCAGGGCTGTGGATGAGCCGGATCTTCAGCATGTCCACGGGCCCCGGGCCCCTAGGGGCCGCTCATGTAAACGAGCCGGATCTGAGTGCGGCGGGTTATGCCAAGGGCCCCGTGGGCCTACAGACGCTCCTGGACCTGCTGGTGGGAGTTTATCAGGAGTTCAGCTCCAGCGCTCTGTTCAGAGAGAAACACGTGCAGCGCTTCCTACAGTGGGGTCAGTACAGTGTGTGTGTGTGTGTGTGTGTGTGTGTGTGTGAGAGAGAGAGCGAGAGAGAGAGTACTTGTTTATGCTACAACCCAAATTCCAGAAATGTTGGGATGGTTTTTAAATGGGAATAAATTGAAACCTAGTAGACTTTCAAATCATATGAGCCTATGTTTTTTTTACAATAGAACATAAAAAAGCAACAAAATGTTAAACTTTTATGCACTTAATGAACTCATTTCAGATATGATGCCTGCTACAGGTCTCACGCTCAGATTCATCTGGAGAATATCTAGCAACTAATTAATGGACGTCAGATCTGTAACATGATTAGCTGTAAAAGAGACGTATTAGAGAGGAAGAGTAATCTGTGAAAGAGTGCGTAAGAAGGTTGTGGAATACTTTAAATGTCAAATCACACAGGCACTGCAAATCTCATCATCTGCTGATTCAGAGAAACTGGAGAAATCTGTGTGTGTGAGGGACAAGGCTGAAGATGTTTGCTGGAAGCTCGTGGTCTTCAGGTCCTCAGGCGACACTCATCACTCGTCACATGATTCTGTCATTAACATTACTAAATGGGCCCAGGAATACTTCCAGAAACCGTGCATGACACTATGAAGGCTGAAAGCTATATGGAGGTTTTAGAGCAACATATGCTCCCCTCCAGAGGAGCTGTATTTCAGAGAAGTACAGTACTAAACACACACTGCAGCGATTACAACAGCAGGATAGCGATCATGACCACAGACTGAATGCTTAATGATGCTCTTCAGTCGTTGGTAAAGCATGTGTTTCTGTCCTCTGTCACTGAATGGAAAAGAGCAGCAAGTGTTTGGAATTAAATGACCAGATCTGATATTTTTAGGTGATCTGTCTCTTTAAGGATCACATGTGTGTGTCACAGAGGCATTAAATGACACTTTTAGAATTCAGTTGTTGCTGTACAACAGAACACACACACACACACACTCTTCTGGTCACACCCTACATGGCCAGAGAGAGACAGACAGTCTGCTGCACACAGTTTTCCAGCCGATTCTCTGTTGATTCACACGAGGTAGACGGAGAGCAGCAGGAAGGTGGTGGCCAGATTTATGCCCAACTTTCCATATCATCCATAAAACAGGGTGTGACACAGGAAGTGACGTCACATGGGAAAACCCACAGAGCAACAGGTCTGAAGTTTATCACACACACATCCTGACAGAGCCAGCGAGAACAGAAATATACCGTCAACAGAGGATTATTCAAATACTGCGCTCTAATCACATCTAGGAAAATGAAAGCAAATGTAAACACATGGCACAGATAATGCAAATGATGCTGGTCAGTGTTGTGTGGGTATATTCTAGCAAGTTAAAGGTTTTAAGAGGCATATATTACACAATATGAATTTGTTCACAAAGTGAGAAAGTCTCTTGGAGCTGATAAATCTGTCAAGGCAAACGCTTCTTTGCATCTAACAGAAATGTTCCTTGAAGAGTTTGCTTTTTTTATACCCTCGGAATATTAAAAAGTTCAGATTTTTAACAAACGTTACATTTGTTTGTTATTTAAACGTTGAGGCAACATTCCATTTAAAATGTTTCAAACATTATGGGAATGTTACTTTTAAATGTTTTCTGAACAAATCTTACAAAAGCAGCATTAGAAAAATGTTAATTGAACACCAACAGATTGGTTTTATTAGTGCTGTCAAATCAAGATTGATCGCATCCAAATAAACCTTTAAGTATCTTGGGGTCTTGTTCACGAGACAGGGAAGGATGGAGCGAGAGATTGACAGATGGATCGGTGCAGCTTCTGCAGTAGTGCGGTCGATGTACCGGTCTGTCGTGGCGCAGAAGGAGCTGAGCCGCAAGGCGAAGCTCTGGATTTACCGGTCGATCTACGTTCCTACTCTCACCTATGGCCATGAGCTTTGGGTCATGACCGAAAGAACGAGATACCGGACACAGGTGGCCGAAATGAGTTTCCTCCGCAGGGTGGCTGGGCACTCCCTTAGAGATAGGGTGAGGAGCTCAGAGTAGACCCACTGCTCCTCCACATCGAGAGAGGCCAGCTGAGGTGGCTCGGGCATCTGTTCCGGATGCCTCCCTGTGGAGGTGTTCCGGGTATGTCTCACCGGGAGGAGGCCCCGGGGAAGACCTAGGACACGCTGGAGGGACTACGTCTCTTAAGCCTCTTACGGCCCTTAAACTGAAAGTATGTCTGCTGAAGAGGACTCAGAAGCTGTGAGAACAGAGAGGAGTGTGTTGATGAACAGGTCGTGGTGTGTGTGTGTGCAGTGTTTACAGTCCAGCAGGGAAGCTCTGGCTCCAGAGTGAAGCTGTCCATCTCCAGCTGCTGTCTCATGCCTTTCTTTGTGCTGGAAATGTGGAACGCTGTGTGCAGTAAAACAGTTTACGCTGTTGCCTTGGTCTCGCTCACATTCCTGCAGCCACGAGAGCGGCTCGAGTCCAAAGCTGAAAAACTTGCCTTAAAAAAGTCTCAGACATGAGCGCGCTATTCTTAGTTCATCTGTTCTATTTCGGCGTGCTCTTAAAGGCACAGTCGATAAGCTGCAATGAGAATAAAATAATAATAATTATATATATATATTCATTTTGAGAAACACTGAATCTGTTTTTGTGCTAATTTTGAATTGAAATTAGGAGGGTTTTGATGGGAAAACCTGGCAACCCTTTCCTCGGCACTGACTGCCGATTTCTCTCAACCTGGCAACATGAGAGCTGTCAGTCAGTAAACAGGGAAAATGAATGACTTATTTGGAAAAGTAACTCTATTTTAATCTGATTACATAACTCGAGTTACTGATTACAGCTGTGGTGTTGACTTCACCATTCTCTTAAAGCTAGAGTAATTATTAAAGCTTCATATATTTATCCTGATAGTTATGGTTGTGTTGTGTGATGTTCTCTTTGCTCTGATACCGGCAGCGGAGCCTCTGGTCAGACAGGTGAAGAAGACTCGAATAAGCAGGAATGACTTTGACATCTTGAAGGTGATCGGCCGAGGAACCTTCAGCGAGGTGAGAGGGTTTGTTCTGTTCTGAAGCGGATGATTCTGAATATATTGACTGGTGTGTAAATGCACAGGTGGCTCTGGCTCGTATGCAGAACACACAGCAGGTGTACGCTCTGAAGATCATGAACAAGTGGAACATACTGAAGCATGGAGAGGTAAACCACCAAGCACTTAGATTCCCAGATCACAAAAATATGCTCTAAAGACGTTTTGCAAACATTGTAAAAACATTATTTAAATGTAAATGTCCTGTTTTTAAAAATGTGCAAATGTTTAAGCAACATTCTATTTGATCATTTTGTTGCGTTTATACTGAGAATGTTCTATTTGAATGTATCGCTCCAAAAAAGTAACATTAGATGAATGTATAAGTAACGTTTTTGTGCTAACATTTTGGGAACATTATGACAGACCAGGGGCCGAATTCATAAACGTACGAAATAAGTCAAGAAATTTCTTAAGATTGTTCTTAAGTGCAATTCTTACAAATTTCTCAACAAGCACACATAGGCTAATAATCAATCAATGTTTACGTTATCAGTCACTTCAGAGAACTTTACTCTGAACACATTACTATTAATAATCCTACGATGTATTATGTAACTAGTGTTGTTGTAATGCTTAAATGTAACAATTAATTTGAAATAGCCTAATATATATATATATATATATAACTTTAAGAAGAAAAAAGAAAGAAAGAAAATAATTTAAAAAAGCACAATTCTTCTTAAGAGTGTTTGGTGAATCGGGCCCCAGATTATTTTGAAAGATGTTCTGGGGATGTTACTGGAAGAATATTTGTTCCCTGTTAGCTGTTGTGTTGATGAAGAGCTGTGTGTGTTCAGACCATGTGTTATCAGGAGGAGCGTGAGGTTCTGCTGAAAGGAGACCGGCGCTGGATCACTCAACTACATTACGCTTTCCAGGACGACAATTACCTCGTACGTCACTTCACACAGCCGACTCACTGATTCACTGATTCACAGCCTACCCTGTTAAACCACAATCGTTTCCACTTTCATTTCAATCTGAATGTTCTGAACACAAATGGACCAGTTCAGTTGATTTATATTTTATTTGACCAAAGGTATGATGTTACATCACTCATGCTCCAAAAACCACAAGACCTCAGGTCATTATTCCCTATGTATAGTATTTAATGTTTAATAACATATTTCTGAAACACAAATGAAAGCGTAGGTCTAGTTAATTGTCACTTGTTCAGCTAAGCTTTTTAATGAAAACACACAAATCATGCTATAAATCAATAAAATAGCACAGGATACATGCTTGTAGTACTTAATTAAGTTCGGTGATTCAATTTTACAAGCATTTTTTGCTTCTTAAAATGAAATTTGAAATGTTTGAACTTTCATTTACATGTTATCACCAGCATGTGGTGTTTCAAGCGCTTTGAAACAGTGAATCATTTTTCCACGCAGCTGATTCAGAGATTCAAAAAGCTCTGTTTCTTGTTATTTTCTTTTTTCTATTCACCCCCCCCCCTTCTTTCTTTCTTTTTCTTTTTCAGTCTGAATCAAATGATTCACAATATGCAATCCAAATTCCTGATATGAATCAAAAGAACTGTTAGCCTGCTCTGAAGTCCCAATCTGAATCAAACAATGCTTCGATAAGCGCTCGCAGCCCCAGTCAAATGATTCACAAACCTGCTCTGAGGTCCCAATCTAATTCAAATTCTTGAACCCAAGATCTGAATCAAACTATTCTCGATACACGCTCAAAGCTCAGATCTAAATGATTTACGAAGCTGTTCTGAAGTTCCATTCTGAATCAAATGATTTGCAAACCCACTCAAAGTCCTTGGTCTCAAAAGATTTTGTGTCTAATGATTGAAAATGTGCTCCAAAGCAAAGAGGATAGAAGTCAGAGGTTCTTTGTTCAAAAGCATCGCTAACCTGATCTTAATCAAACGATTTGCAAACCCATTCAAACCCACATATGAATATTTTGTTCTAAACAGCTGATGTTTTGTAATGCACACACACACACAAAGATTCATTCAAAGTGATTCCTTAACACATGATTCAGTTCTGTCCAGTGCTCATGAATCATAATCAGCTCTGTCTGTTCATCTTCTCTCCCGTCTTCTGCTCTGCAGTATCTGGTCATGGATTACTATGTCGGTGGAGATCTGCTGACGTTGCTGAGTAAGTTTGGTGATCGGATCCCGGAGGACCTGGCTCAGTTCTACCTGGCTGAGATGGTGATGGCCATCGATTCAGTCCACAGACTCGGTTATGTGCACAGGTATCTCTACTAACACTGACCAGTTCATCTAAACATGCAAATCACGCCAATGAACGCTAAACATGTTCATGTATTTGAATATATACATACACGTATGAGTGTATACTATGTTGTTTAGGAATATTCAGCTGTCTGCTCTCTTCCGTTAGAGACATTAAGCCTGACAACATTCTCCTGACGGCGGACGGTCATGCTCGATTGGGTGACTTTGGCTCCTGTCTGCGTCTGGAGGATGACGGACTGGTGATGTTTGTGAGACGTAAGCCTTCACTCAGTCGTGTGTGAGTGTCCCGCTGTGCTCATGTGTGTGTGTGTATTCTCAGATCCACTCGTCTCTGGCCGTCGGGACTCCAGACTATCTGTCTCCAGAGATCCTGCGGGCGGTGGAGACGGGCGGAGGCTACGGCTCTGAGTGTGATTGGTGGGCTCTGGGCGTCTGCGCATACGAGATGCTGCTGGGAACCACACCCTTCTACGCCGAGTCCATCTCCGAGACCTACGCCAAAATTATACACTTCAAGGTAGAGCTGGGCTGTACAGCAAAAAATCCAATCTCCATTTTTTTTCAGAACATTCACCCTGATCTCACGGCAAGTCGTATATATTTTACGAGGGTGCCAATTCATACAAATTTTTTCAACCTCACTACGAATTCATAATTGTTTTGCCAAATCATACGTATTTTACGAGTTGCTAATTCGTATGAATTTGTACAAATGACCTACACTTAACCCTGCCCCTAAACCTACCCATCACTGGGTCATCTTACAAATATCGTACGAGTGAGGTCATACGAATTTGTATGAATTTGGCACCTTTTATGAATACGTACAAATTCAACGGATTTTTGTAATTTGAAAATGCTTAAAATTCTACTGTATCTGATTTTCACCACAAAACTAAAACATGATTAGCTACAGCTGTTTTCAATCTTCTAATCAGTCTATTCCTCCCAGCCAATCAAATATGCTCTAGTTGTTATCATAAGGAAGCACGAACTCGTGAAACATTTTTATTAGTTCATGTTCAATAAAACTGTATGTTTCAGAGCTATCTCTTCAGTGAAAAAAAAGTGAAACTAAACAGTAAAAACAACTCTCTTGATGTCAGAAAGTTAAAGGTGAGCATCCACATTCACAAGTCAGTGACAGCTGGAGTCCAGGAAACTAACTAGTCTGGTTGAGGAAGTGGTGAGGAGGAAGTAGGATATATACTATTATTCCCAAACAGCAGGAGATAATGCTCACCAACAAATAATGATGTCTGTTTGTGATGAAGAATGGAGCTCATACATTTTAATGCAAATTTATGATCAAAAACCATGGTGATCACATAAATGTATAAAACTTTAACAGTTTGATTAATCTTTTAAAAGGTGGTTGAATTATTTCGGAAAACTTAAAAAATTTAATTAAGCCTTTAAAATGTAATTAAATTGTAATTACTATAATTTTTTTAGCAAACAAAGTGATGTGTAACATATGTTTTCTGTTTAAATTAAAACATGGATGAACAGTTGTGTAATTGTGTCTCATACTTATATAATTATTAATTTTGAGAATATGTTATACTCTTCTGCCATGTTTTCTTCAGGTTAAACCAGACTTTTATTTTGTTGGGCTGTGGTGAAGAGTTGTAGTATTTTTGTTTTTAGTAAAGTATTATTCATTATAACTATTATTAGTTATCTTTTGAAAAAAAATAGTATACAATAATGATATATTCCTGTCATAATTTCTTCAACTTAAACTGAATGTTTAATTTATTACTACTACTACTATTATATGTACGACTACTATTGTAATAATATTATGTTTATTACAAGTTCCAGGACAGTTTACTGGATTCTTCTATTTGTCCACCTTGCCTGAATGTAGATTGATTGTGTGTGGTGTGTGTTTGTGTCTGAACAGGATTATTTTGAGTTTCCTGCAGGGTCGGAGGTGTCTGAGGAGGCACGATCCCTCATTAGTGCTCTGATCTGTGACCGAAATGAGAGGCTGGGCTCACAGGGCTCCAGGGACTTTAGAAAACACCCATTCTTCACAGGTTTGGATTGGAGTTCCCTTCATCTCCTCCCTCCTCCTTACCGTCCTGATGTCTCCGACAACACAGACACCTCCAACTTTGACGTGCTGGACGACTGCCTGAGCCACACGGTACCGAGCCTTCAGATCCATCACAGAGATAGAGAACCTCCGCGTGATCTGACTCTTCCTTTCTTGTGTTCAGGAGAGTCTGAGTGACGTGATGGAGCAAGCGCCGTTCGGGCTTCATCTGGCGTTTGTGGGGTACTCTTACACAGCCACCAGGTTAGTGAGTCTTCACCAGCAGATTTATTGTTCAGCACAGCTTTGAGATGTTCTCGCTCTGCTCTACAGAGAGACGGGAGCGCTGGACCGCAGCAGAGACATCATGATGGAGATCAACCAGCAGCAGGACAGAGATCAGCTCCACCTGCAGGCAAAACTGGTACGACAAACACAAAATCATCACATTTAGTCACAAAAACAGAAAATTCAAACAGCGCTATTATTCACTAGGAATGTTTTTTCACACCATGAAGGAGAGGGGCGGGGTCAGCAGAGCTCATTAGCATTTAAAAGTACATGCACTAAAACGGCTTGCTGTGAGCAGAGTTGTTTCTGACAGGATAAAAAAAGAGTGTTGTGTTACACTTCCACTGAGAAAGTTTTGAAAGGATTTTATAGACTTTTCATTAAGACCCTACAGAGTCATAACAAGATGTGTGAAATTTTGTGACTAACAGCGGTCTGAATCAGATGTCTGTATGAATCTGCTTCAGAATCAGCTCAGAGAAACCATCACCGCTGAGCTGATGTCACTTCCTGCTGAGCAAAACAAACCCCAGGCAGAGACAGAAGAGAGCAACACACAAGCTTACGAGCTGCAGAGGTACAGCAACATACACTCAGCTCTAAACAAGTCACTACAGCACACTTGAACTCTAAACGAATCTCTACTACGCAGACTCAAGCTCTAAAGGACTCACTACTGCACAGACTCTAGCTCTAAATGAATCACTACTGATCAGACTCTAGCTCTAAACGAATCACTACTGATCAGACTCTAGCTCTAAACGAATCACTACTGCGCAAACTCTAGCTCTAAACGAATCACTACTGCACAGACTCTAGCTCTAAACGAATCACTATTGATCAGACTCTAGCTCTAAACGAATCTCTACTATGCAGACTCAAGCTCTAAAGGACTCACTACTGCGCAGACTCTAGCTCTAAACAAATCACTACTGCACAGACTCTAGCTCTAAACGAATCACTACTG